>RJWM01033645.1:0-20411 GCA_004363535.1 Dasyprocta punctata
TCCGCCTACCTCAGCCTGCCGAGTGCTGGGATTAAAGGCGTGCGCCACCACGCCCGGCTCAACAGATTTTTAACAGTTAGCCCATACAACATTTTGTTCCAGATCTGGGTGGTACCTAGAAGTCTCCAGTCATTGTCCTAACCATCCAGGAACAGTGAACCTTGTAGGCAGATGACCCTACAAAAATAAGACTGCACCCTAAATGGGAGGAATTAGCCCATGCTGGGAAACAAGGCTGTCCCCTAGAGGAGCAATCATATCATGATGGGAACAAAATTGTTCTCTCAAACCCTAACAACTTCAGAGCCACTGGGAAGAGTCAGACCTGAAGTAATGATCATCCAACCCACAGTTTGACCTTAACTATGCACACCTCTTACCTTCTGTCTCAGTTTCTCACCTATTTAATCCTGAAGCTCAAAGCCTGCAGCTTCAATACCTCTAATGACAGGGCTGAGGAAGCTTGTCCCTCTTGTCTTCTGATACAGCTTAACTGAATCCTCTACCAACACTTTTTCTATTCGATATTTGGGCAGATGGCTGGAGCTGGTTTGATGGGACTCCTTGAAGTCTGGCCCCACTCTGGCCTAGGTCTTTGGTAATATCTCTTCAACATATACTGTAACTTATCAGTCAGCCAGAGACTTTTGGAGAACTCAGCCCTTACAGGATGTTTTCATTTCAAAGATTTTCCTGAAGTAGGATAGAAGAAATAAAGATACATAGAAATAAGAAAAATCACTGTGTGTGTGTGTGTGTTTTTCTTCTTCTTTTTTTTTTTACTTAAGAAAATTGCAACTTCAGGACACAATTATATTTACTTAGGTTACAGTGCCTTTTTCCCTTCCAGAGACTCACTCCAAAAATTCCTGAGTTTCAAAGATACAATAAGCCTGTAATTGGGCCCATCTTCCACCTGTAAATTGAACCTGCTTTTGCTTCTGACACTGTAGATTCACAAATGTCACAGACTTTCACCCTTGAGGCAACAGTACTATTAAATGGGTACCATATCTCTAAATTTCAAACACATGCAAAGGTTACCAGGTGGCCTCCTCAAAGTGGCTCACCAAATAAATGTTGCTGGGTTTTGAGTTGCTCACTTCTCCTTCCAGAGCTAGATTTCAGGCTCTTCAGTCTCTGAACAAAGAATTGAGTGAAATAAGCAAAGAGAACAGTGACAGAGTTTATTTGGAATAGTAAAGGTGAAGAGTGAGGGAGAAACTGGCTCTGCAGTGTGAGCTTAGGCCAAGTAAAAGAGGAAAAAGCAAAATAAAAGTACACTTTGGAGGACACGGGGTGGGCTATCATGAAGAAAGCCATAATAGTGAGCTCTTCTCTGTGTCTGTTTCCTTTTACGCCATCTACAGCTCAATGAAACCCTCAAGGACTTCTACATATAGGTCCTGAGAGGCGGTGCTAGAATCCCATGCTTCAGGTCTAGGCCTTCCTATTGAAAACCTACCTGAGTTCACATGAGAAGTCTGCATGTAGGACTTTGAGAACTGTTCTGCACATGTGTTCTAGGTCACACCTACTTTTCCAGCCAGCTCTGCCCGTTCCTAATCTCCTGTCTCACAAACGGTTTGCACTCTGACCTAGGGATGGTAACCTGACAGGCTCTAGCTCTAGTGGGCAAGTACAGCTGTAAGTAACATAGATGTGGCATCAAGTAAGTATAAATGCAAAAGAAAAAATTACCCAGTGACATAAGGAAAAAAAAAAGTATCTGTTTCCTTAGAATATTTACTTTAAAAACTTGTAACTGTGAGTCCTCTCTGCATCTTTGGGATGCCTGTAAAGCCTCTTGAAAGCTAAATAAGTGTCATTCTATTTTTACAACCAAGAAATTTTTCCCTCAAGAACTTGCGAGCCATCTCTTTGAAATGTAGTCGCCAAGGACTATAATGCCGTTGCCTCCCTGATTCTGTGAGGAAAGGAACCTAATTTCAGTAAGTAACTCCAAGTTGCTAATCTACTTCTTGTAATAAGTATATGAAAAATTTATTTTTCCTTTGGATAAAGGCAGTTAGCAAACACAGTGGCCAAATGAACAATCGGGTGAGTTTAGGAGGAACTATAGGACAAATGGTGCTGTCATGTCCCCTCACGAGCATTAGTTATTATGTATCTTGAGAAAATATATGAAATAAACAAGTTGCATCTGGTTTAATGCTTCATCAATAATAAAACTCCTGTATCTTGTAACCTGCACAACTATTTTGAAGATGACAATATACAATATAGTGACCATTGTTAATTTTCTATCATCTTGTTTTGAAATTCCGTATCGTTTTTATTGTTTTGTTATGTTTTTACTTTTGTTTCATTTTAGTCTCTTTAAAATAAAAAAAACCCAATAAAACTGCTTTCCTTTTTCATCTATATTTTGGGGGAGGTTTTCTTTTTTTTTGTCAGTTTGTCTTCATTTACATTTCTCTAACAGTGGCTGCTGGGCATGGCAGTGGGCTTGTATTTAAAGGATTTTGCACTGCATCTTTTCTTATCAAAACTAACACCCTTCTCTTTTTAAAAAATCTCTATCTGCTCTAGAGTCACTAAGCATGCCTTTTATTATGGTCACTGTCTCTGTAGTTTCCTGAAAAATTTTTTCTGATTTTTTTTTTTAGAGCTGCATTTATTTGCTTTGTTGTTAGCAGTTCAGAGAGAGCAGGTGGGTGACTTTTGGATTGTTCCACCTTATTTTCCCTTGTGTTTGCCTTTGGTGAGCTGGGCGTCTGGGGTTGCACCTTATTTAAATGTCTTTTCAATATATATATATATGTATGTTTTGCTGTTGTTTAATTCTTGGGTTGATGCTGGTAAATTGCCTATGGCAAGTAGCTTTCTTGGTAGCAGTTAGAAACTTTAGGAAATGACTACTTCTCAGAGGTGTCTTCCAAGTGTAGCTAGTTTTTGGATTTTGAGTGTGTTGCAGGATCAACCCTCTTTAATTCATTGGCAATGGGACCTTACTGCCCACTTGGCCCAGTCCCTGGTTATTTGGCACTGGCTTATAATATTTTTTATGGCCCTTAGATAATCTCAGTCTGGGTACACCAGAAAGGACAATTGGTTAAAATAATTGTTACTTTGGCTAACGTGGTACCATCAACAATAACAATAGCATCAAATGCAGCCTAGAGAATGACACATCTGAGGTAGCTATTAATTTGTCACCTTTAACAGTACAGACTCGATTTGTGGTTATATAACAAAATCTAAAACAAGCTAGAAAATTGAGTAGACTAAGTAAGCCCTCAGTATGGCAATTTTATCCTCAGGGAGGAAATTTAAAAGGGGTTGGGGAAAAACAGAGAAAGAGAAGAGGTAGAGATTAGAAGCAAGATTGGAGGACAAAGAAGGATCAACAAACTTTGAGAAACTGGTAAAGAAAACAGGAGGGAAAGGGAGGGAAGAAATAAGAGCAGAGCAGAACAACAACAACAAAAATATATAAACTATGTTCACACTTGTATAAGAACAAGAACAAACAATGAAGAAAAAGCAAAAAACAAAACAAAAAAAAACAGTCAAAAAATAAGAGGAAAAGAAAGTAAAGAAAAAAAAAAAAGAGAAAAAAAAGAAAAGGAGGAAAAAAAAATGCCCACTTTACGGTGCATCTCTGCTGCTACTGGTAGACAGTGTGAGCGGTCAGAGTCCAGATCCACATCGATCTGCCCCAGCAAACCAGCAGCAGGTCCGTGGTAGGGTAGTGGATAATCCCAGTAAGCCTGCACCCTATTTCCACTGAAGTTCAGGCTGGCCTCTGGTTGTGAGACTGGAACCAGACCTGCCCAGACTGCAGCAATTCCTGGACCCCTTGAGGTTTTGAACTGAGCTGAAAGCCACTAGGTGGAGCCAGCAGCCACTCTGAGTCATGAGCTCAGTTGTCCTCTTGGAAATGGTTCTTGACCAATTGCCCTATCTTTTGCGGGACATCTAAATGGGAACCACTCACCACCAGATGCTGCAGCCTGCTGCAATCCATCATTCTGCTCCCCTGCTGTGCTTCTCTGTGGAGGCCTCTGGGGTTGCCAGCACTTGCCAGGAGTCTGCAGGTTCTAGCAGCCCCTCCCATGTAGTGAGTCTAACTCAGGGAGAAAGCAGTGCCTGCCTCCTCCTTCTTCATTGAAGTTTCTCTCTTTGCTCTCCTGTGGGCTTCAATTCTTGCTTCAGATCCTTCCTGGGTCCTGAGGACCCACTTCCCTCTTTCTTCTCTTCCTCATGTTGCTATATTTCAGTATATGGACACCAAATCGTGAAGAGGGTGTTTTTCTGCTGCTCACCACTCTGCCATCTTCAGGGAAGTCCTCCTGAGTTGGTTCTTGAAGAACCAGTTGAACTAGCAAGGCAAAGAAGATGGAGAAGAGAGAAAGAACACCCTAGTTACTTTCTCATTTTGTATCATCATTTCCTTTCCAATTTTCATTTTACCCACATTCCTTGGATATATTACATTACCTTTTGCTTCAGGGCCTTCACAATGCTTTCTCCTCTGCTTATAATGGTAATGGCCTTTTCATTGGTGTCTGCATGGCTAACTCTCTCATTTATCCAGGACTTATACACACATTGCCTTATCAGCAAAGGCCCCCTATCTGATTTATAATTAACAACCCTCCTCCCTATCAGAACTCCTCATTTTCAATTTTTGACTAGTATGTATCACCTTCTTAACCCTCCACCTCCACCATATTGCTCTGGAGAATGTAAACTTCATGAGACTAAAGATTTTGGTTATTTTTTGATTTCTGCTGTATTTACTACTCAGGTAGGTACTGACATTTGGAAAGTCTCAACACACAGTAGTGAAAGGAATGAATGGAAGAATGGGAAATATGAAGGGCCAAGCAAGGATGTGAAAAATTTTAGTGAAATACCCAGACTCCACTTGGCTTGATTCTTTCTTTGATCCCTTGTTGCACAATGAGCTGGGGATATAACACTATAGCATCCCTTTCCTTAGACCCTTGCTGACTGCTGACTTTGCTAAGGGGTAGGAAACATTTTATTTTGGTTGGTGGTAATGACTAACTTTTCCCCTCCCTTCCAGATACTGTTCTGAGTCTTCTTCATCAACCATGCCACCACTTCTAATTTCTCTAAAGGGTTTTTCCCTCTGACCAAGACACTAAGTTCTTTTGCAGAGCTATGTATTGGTTACCATTCACATTGTAGACATTACAAAGTGGAAAAGAGCAAATTTGAAGTGTTTGGTTAATGATTTTTGTTTTCTTAGTGTGTAGGAGGATAGACCATCTTTTGAAAAGTAGGATACAGATGATGAACGTGAAAACCTCCTGATGGGGAAGGGATATGCAGCTGATGAGACCAAAGCACCAATTTGTAGAGCAGAATAAAATGGAAAATACAGAGTCTGCCAAAAAATGTACACACATTTAAGTTATTTTCCATTTCTAGTAAATGTTTGGAAGCTAATGGCAACCACTTTGAGCACCTTTTTTAATTCTAGAGGCCAAAGATAACTTTTATTAATCTTGTGATGTCTCAATAAACTTATTATTAAAATATTTATACAAGTTTTTCTTTTCCTTATATATACATTTTTTGGCAGACTCTGTAGATAATATTTTTATGGGAAATTTATATTTTTTCTGCATGTTGCATCATTAGTGTGGTTTTATTAAGAAGAAAGAATAAATTAAACTCAGAATTCTGTGGTGGGAGAGTAACAAGCAAGAAATAATAACATTGTGATTTGCCTGTGGAGTTCCTTATTCTTCTTAAATGACAAGGACTGTTAAACTTCAGGAAAAGCTACAAGACAGGCTAATTATCAACACACATCAGACATACAGCAGATATATGGGGAGGGGCAGTCTTGTAAGAACCCTAGGACATTTCTTAGTCTCAGGGAAATTAACTGTTAACACTGAGACTATGAATCACTGAGGGTTTCTTGTGGGAGCTGTGGCTGTTACCAGCCAAGTCCTGCCAGAGAGTTATCCACAATCATGTTCCTACAAGTCCCCCCACTCCCTTGCAGAATGAGAGGCTGTTAGTTGTCTGATACCCTGGTTCTTAGATTCACCTGATTACTCTAAATTTCAATGTCCAACTTTATTTTTCAAATCAAAAACTGAAGTCCAAATTTTTGAGCTGAAAACTAACACAGTGTTTTCAACAACTCAATGCATTGAGGAAAAGGGAATTAAATACAGATTCTCAACCAATCATAATGTATGAATCTTGCTTGGATTCTGATTTGAACAAGCCCACTATCAAGAGACATTTTTTGTGATACTTGGAGACATTTCAATATGAACTGAGTGAAAACACCCATAATAACAAAATAACAAAAATAATAACAAATAACTGTTATTGTTCATTTTGTTAAATATGATGATAATGGCATTGTAGTTATAAAAAGTCTATGTTTTTAAGAAAAAAATAAAATTCATACCAACAAAAAAGGAAGGGAAATAGCATTTACAAGAAACCTAATATTTGAGAGATATTTTTCTAATGTATGTCACGTACACTAGTATATGTCATGTCACACCATATCATGTCGTGTATATCTCATGGCAGTTCTGTAAAAGTATGGGGGTATAACTCAGTGGTAGATTGCTTTATCTTAGAATGTACAAATCCCTGGGTTCAATCTCTAACACAGTGTGAAACAAAAAGAAAGTAAGTGGTGAAGCTAAGATTTAATATCCTGTGTCCTGATACCACTTCCAGAGCTCTTATTGGCTCATCCCACTTGGTCAAAGGTAATAGCAACCAAGATACTGAATGATTGGATGTTAGTCATATTCTGGCAAAATGTGTTACATGGCATTTATTAATTAACTGCTGATAAATGAACACAAAGATCTGCATTATGTTTTTAACTCTCAGGATTCTTCTTGTCACTCTGAGCCTCCTTTTGTCTCTCAACAGCACACTGGACTGTGATTGATATTTCCTAATCCTGTAGACATTACAGCAGATGGAAATGGAAGGCCTTTTTTTCTGTTTGCCAAAGTTCTGCAGCACTAACACATAGAGTATCTCACTGCTAACAAAGCTGGAGACATAGAAAGAGAAAGAAAGAACATCTTTTATCTCTTACTTTTTTTAAATTCCAATTCAAAAGTATTCTTTGTTTCTCTGAGGCCATAGTTGGGAGGGAAGACTTCCAGAGGATCCAGAGCTCTCTCTTGTGTTTGGTTTTTCATTTGTTTCCTGAAAAGTGAAGGTGAATTGAGGTCTGCTCTAATCTCTAATTTTCTCCTGCCAGGGCTATCTGCCCTAGGAAGCTGCTTAAGCTACAGACTTCTTAAAAAAAGAACTTCATTCCCCTTTAGAATGCTTAATCTTTTGCAGGGTTAGGATTTCCATCTGCTTGGGCCTTGTGTCTGGTGTTCTCTTTCTCCTTCACCTTTTATCACTTAAGGGTCTCCAGAGGAACAGAACAAATAGGTGGTGTGTGTGTGTGTGCATAGAGATAATATGTAAGGAATTGGCTCATGCAATTAGTGAGGCTGACAAGTCCTAAGATCTCCAGACAGTGGGAGAGTTAACAATATAGTTCAATTCCAAAAGCTAGTAGGCGCAGGACCTGTGAATAACTGGTGTTTCAGTTTGATTCTCAAGGCAGGAAACAACTGGTGTCCCAGCATGAATGCTGCCAGGCAGGAGGAATACTCATGGGAGGTTCAGGCTTTTTGTTCTGTTTAGGGTTTTGACTGATTGGGACCCTGACACATTAGGGAATAAAATCTGTTTTACTAAATCTCTCAGTTCAAATGTTAATCTCACTCAGAAACATCCTCACAAACACACTCAGAGTAATGTTTGAAAATGTCAGGGCACCGTATGACTTAGTCTAGTTGGACATAAAACTAACGTTTACAAGTCTATCTCTTATCAACTTGGCAGCCATCTCCATTTCCTTGACAATATGTCATTATCTCAAGAATTGAAAGAGGACTATTAAGCTTTAATAGGAGGGGCAAGAGCCAACAACTTTCTCGTTGTTTTTTGAAGTGATATATCCATGTGCCCCATACCTTATTCTTAGAAATTTCACTGAGTAATACCAGTGAAATACCAGGGTGAACAGCTGTTTAGAGCAAAAATGTCACTTTTGGCTATAGTGGTATTAATACAATGAAACACAACTTAGAAAAGGCTAAACTGAGCTAATCATTGATTTGTCACTTTTAACTGTATGAACTAGATTTGTGGTTATATAACAAAATCTAAAACAAACCAGAAAGTTATATGCAATATATAAGTCCTTAATATGTCAATTTTGCCCTCAGTGGTTAAAACTTAAAGTGGGTTCAGGTGAAAATAGAGAAGTGGAAAAAGAGGAAGAGATTAGAAGTAAGGTGGCAAGACAAAGGGGAATTGTGCTAACTTTGGGAAACTGATGTAGAAGACTAGAGGAAAAGAGTGAAGAAAGAGATAAAAAGAACAGAAAAAAACCACAACCACCAAGGGGCTAGAAAGTACATTTGTACTCATATAAAAACAAGATCAAACAATGGAAGGAGAAAACAATGAAAACAAAAAGTAAAAAAACAAAAACAAATGAGAGTGAGGGGAGAGAAAAAGAGTCCACTTCCAGGTTTGTCTACGTTTGCCTCTGCTTTTCACTGGCAGACAGCCTGTGGAGACAGAGCTCCAATCTGTGCCAATCTATCCCAGCAAGTCAGCAGTAGCTTTTTTTTCTTTTGATGGAGTAATGGATAATCTTAGCAAGCCTGCACTTTCTGACTGAGACCAGTCGCATTGGCTCACTGCCTTCTGAGAGCACCATCCATAGGTATGAGCCCTGCTGGGAGCCGCTAGGTTGAGCCAGTCACAATTCTGAGTTGTGATCTCAGCTGGCACATCTGCAAGATGGCTCCAGGCCAACTGCTGTCCCCCATAGGAAGACTGAGTCCTTCACACTCACTGCCGGTCAGTGAAGTCCTTCATGTCTGCTGCTCCCCTCCACATCTGCTGCTCCCTTCCACTGCCATGTCTCTCCATGGAGGCCTCCTCTGTCATCAGCCACCACCATGTGTCCACAGGTTTGAACTGCTCCTCTTGCACAGTGAGTCTTATCTTGGAGAAGGAACTGCTGGCTACCTCCTTCTTCTTTATTTGGAGTTTCTCTCTTCACTCACTCCGTGATCTTCCATTCATGCTTTCAGATTCTTCCTGGGAGTAGGGGACCCATTTTCCCTCCTTCTTCTCTTCCTCATATTGCTCTATTCTAGCATCTAGATGGTGACTCTCTGAGAGGCTCTTTTTGTGCTGCTTACTGCTCTGCCATCTTACTATCAAGCAAAACAAAACAACAAAAACCAAAAGTGTACCTCATCTTTAGGGGATGACTGAGATGAGTTTAGTGAAAGGCAAAATGAACTGGTTGATATTGATCCTGGCAACTCTTTAGTGTCTTGTAAGGCAATAGCCTGGGGGGGTAGGGTACTACAGTTTCATAGGAAAATCAGTATTATTTGCCTCAGATTAAGGTAGAGATCCTTCTTCCATTGGCAAAAATATTCATCAGTTTAGGGGCTTAGTGTCTCCATTTCTACCACGATCATCTCTATTTCCTCATTCCAACATTCAGGATTCTATTTCCTACTGGTGTCCTCACTTTAACAGTAGATACACAATGGGCTTCAGAATTAAAATTGTGTTGTACTTTACTGAGTTTTAAGATGATATCATGTGTTTGATTTTTATTGATCTCAACTCTCACTACTGGAGATAAGGATATTCTTTAGGTCCTTTATAACAGGAGTTCACATATCTAAACTCATGCTTTTCTTCTACTTTAAGATTGACTGACCAGTGTCATGATATGATATTTATTAGTTAGGGAAAGATACTTGAAATAATCCATATAAATAGATACTCAGATTCTTGCTTCTTATAGTGATTAAGAGTATCCATTGGTGTTATTTTGTTTCACCATTGCCACATCATTCCACAAATTATTAGTACTTACTACTGAAAATAGTCATTATTATGTTTAAATTTAATGATTATTAGTACTTACTACTGAAAATAGTCATTATTATGTTTAAATCTAATGAGATTTGAGAGATAATTCCAGAACCTATTCAGAAAACTTTTTTTGCTTCTACACCCTCAGTATTGGTACCAAAATCTTGTATAGTCTAAGTTCTTCAGGACAACAGAACCGATAGGATATATATATATATAATTATGGAGGCTAGAAAGTCCCAATATCTGCCTTGTGAGTTGACAAGTTGGAGGCTCTGGAAAACTGATATAACTCCATTTTGAGTGTGAAGTTTAGAGAACCAAAAGATATGATGTATTTTGAGTCCCATTGGACTTGAGATACAAGAAAAAGCTGTGATTCAATTTGAGTTTCTCTTAGCTTTAGGCTGCCTTAAATATTGCATATTGGGTGGTTTAAACAACTAAAACTCATTTCTCATAGTTTTAGTGGCTGAAAATCTGAGATCATGGTTTGGTTCTTCAGGAGGGCCCTCTTTCTAGCTTGCCAGTAGCCACCTTGTAATCATGCCCTCATATGGCAGAGAGACAAGAATTCCATTGTCTCCTCTTCTTATTCACATTGATCACAGGGGCCCCATCCTTGGACTGCATCTAAACCTAATTATGCCCTGCACTAGTCAGCTTTCTGTTGCTGTGACCAATGCTTGAGAAAACAATTTAAAGGAGGAAGGATTTATTTTGGCTTATGGTTTTAGAGGTTTCAGTCCATGGTCATGTGGTTCCATTGCTTCTGGTCCTGCAGTGAGGCCAAATATCATATCAGAAAAGGTATGGTGGGGCAAAGTTGTTCACCTCCTGGCAGCTGGGATGCAGAGTGGAAAGTGAGAGGAAGAGGGGACAGGACAGGATATACTCTTCTAGGCATGCTGTCCCAAGTGACCTAATTCCTTCAACTAGGCCCCACTTCCTGTTTCCACTACTTCCCAATAATGCCATCAAATTGTAAAACTATCAATGAGTTAATCCATTGATGAGTCAGAGCCCTTGTAATCCAATCACTTTTCCAAAGTCTTACCTCTGGATACTGCTGCACTGGGGAAATAAGTCTTCAACACATGAGTCTTTTGGGAACATTCCAGATACAAACCACAACATATCCAAAAGGTCTCGCCTCCAAATATTATCACTTTTGGGGTTAAAGCTTTAACATATGAAGTTTTGGGGAGAGAATGCAAACATTCAGTCTAAGGGTTTTCTGAAGGCAGAAAAACCTGATGTCCTGTCTTGAAGACAGTCAAACAGGAGAAATTTCCTCTTCCTCATGGAAGGGAGCAAAAGTCAAAATGAATGACTCTCAAAACCTATCTATTCTATTCAGGTCTTCAGCTAACTGAATGGCACCAACTTAGACAGTACAATCTTCTTATTCTATTAATTCAAATGTTAATCTTACACAGAAACATTTATATGTACACATTCTGATGGTTTGGATCTTATATGGCCTCCATTAGCTCATGTGTTGAAGGTTTGGTCTACAGTACAGCAGTGTTCAGAGTTGGGGTCTTTGGGAAGTGATTGGGTCGTAAAGGCTGTGAGTTTGTGAGAGAGTTAATACTTTCATAGCTTAATGGATTATGAGGGAGGAGACTTGTTATAAAATGAGCTTTCTTTCTTTGCTTTCTAGCTTCCTTAAGGTGAGCAGCATGTAGCCCATGACTGCTACCTGTCATGATGTTTTGACTTGACTGGAGTTCAAAGTGAGGGGGTCAAGTGACCATGGGTTGAAAGCTCTCAAATCATAAGCTAAAATGAATCATTCCTTCTTTTAAGTTGTTTTTCTCAAGTATTTTGTCACAATAATGGAACACTAACACATATAAACACATAGAATAATCATGTGTTATGGTACTCATAACACATAAAATTAACTGCACCTACTCCTGGCCATCTTTCTTGTTACCTCTTTTCCCTTGAAGGCATTTCCATTCCTTCTGATCAATATATTCAACTTATTCACACAATGTTATCACATGCAATTTTGAAACAAAAAATTGTCTGGAATTTTTTTCAGGTCATTTGTGCTGTGTTTTCTACCAAACTCTAAACTTTTAGATGATGGTGGCAGGGATTTTATTTATGAACTGAGAGATGTATTAATATATTTATTATATCTCCCTCAATGGGAAGCAGGTGGTTACTCAATAAATATTCATTGTTTAGTGCTGCATATTTAATCTAATTTGAAAGCAGGCTTTTTGATAAGTTGGTTTCTAAGGACTGAATGTGGTAAGGATTTCTTAGTCTTCCACTCAGCCTTGTGCAGCAATTCACTCCTGGAGCCATAGGGTAGAGCAGAAAGGAAACTGTTTGCTCTTTCAGTCTGAACCTCTATTTCTGGATCACAGTCATTCTGGCATACCTAGATTTCCCTGGGTATAAGGCATTGGTTGAGGAGCTGAATAGCTTGCATTTTTCAAGTACAGGGTTTCTTATCCTCGTTTCTATTGGTGTTTGGCTGGATAATTCTTTGTTATGGCAGAGATGTTTGGAAAATTGCAGAATGTTTAGCAGCATCCCTGGCCTGGACCTGCTCATGGAAAAGAAGTATCTGTACTCCTCCTTGTGATACCCCAAAATGACTCCTGATATTTGCCATTGCCCCCTGGGGTGCTGTCTTGGTTACTTTTCTCTCATTGCTGAGAAAAAAACCTGATGCACAAAATGAAGAATAAAAGGTTTATCTAGCTCACAGTTTTTGGAGGTTTCAGTTCATAATCAGCTGGATCCAAGGCAGGGTGGCATGGTACAGAGGCAGCACTTCAAGGCAGCAGAAGACAGCAAAGGAACAAGAGAAAAGTAGGGGAGTGGGGTGGGGAACAAGCCTCTTCTTCTCCTTTATATTGTAAGCAGGCTACCACCTCTCCAGGTTAGGTGTAGCACTCACACTACCTGTGCACTACTCTTGCACAGGCTGCACATGTTTACAAAGTAAGAACCCCGACTCCCTGCTGAGTCACTTAAACTTCTAAATTCAAGTTGACATTGCATATCAACTATAACAATCCACCCCTTGTCAACTTGGCAACCAGACACATTTCTTTAAACAGATCACCAGATACAAAGGGAAGCTTATTCTTATCATTTTACAGCTTGAATATTATAGCACAGGTTTGACAATCTTTAAGAGCCAGTATTGTTTATCAACATTATATTACATTAAAATCATAACATTTTGCCCCTGGTACCCCAAAGACTCATGTACATCTCTTTATGTAAAAAACATTTATCTCATCTCTAAAAGTTGCCAAAGTCCTAGCAGTTTCAGCATTTCTGAAAAGTCCAAGTCCCAAATATCCTCTGAGATACAAGGCAAGCTCTTAACTACAACCCCCTGTACAGAGGAAAACAAAGTTAAAAACTTCCAACATTCAATAGCACAAAATAAACATTTTCATTCCAAAAGTTACAAACAAGAGGATACAAAGGATTGGGAGAAAAGCAAGTCCAAAGTCCAGCAGGGCAAACATTACATCCTGTAGTTCCACATCCAGCATCTGAAGCAATCTGGTTGTGAGCTCTAAAGGGCTTGAGTGACTCCACGCCCATGGCACTTCTGGTAGTTTAGCTCCCATGGCTTCTCTCTTGGGCTGGCCTTTCTTCTTCCTTGAGGTTTCCTTAGATGATCCACACTCAAGGATTTTCCAAACTTCTGAGTTCTCCACTGCACCTTTGGTTTCATACTCACAGCTTTACATACTGCCCTCTTAGGGAAACACTGCCTGGCCTCCTAGGCCTTCTGAAATCAGGGTGGAAGCCTTTTTAACCTCAGAACTCTTGCATTCTGTATGCACCTAAAAGCAGCATCATGTGGATGATGCCAAGGTCCACCACCAACTGGAGCAACAGCCAGGCTTTCCCCTCTTTTGGCTGTAGAGGTCGAATGCCTGGATCACTGAGCACTCTGAACCTGATTGTGAGAAACAAATTCTCTATGCTACTACCATTCTGGAGCCCAGTGCAGACACTGCTACCCTTCTGGAACACGATGTTGCTGCTGCCATTCCAGAACATGGTGCTCTGCAGCTTTCTCCTTAAGGCAAAGTCTTTCACTTCGCAGTTTTGAAGTTGCAAATGGTGGAGACTTGTTGCTTCTTGTGATTTCTGCAGGCCATCTTCGATGTTCTCCTGTTCATTCTCAGAAATATGAGATCTTTTCAGCTCTACCTTTGATGTCCACAGCTTTACTGGAGCTTTTTTTTCTGGCCAAACTCACATTTTATATCATTCTGCTGGGATGATTTTTGCTTTTGATTTGCAATATAAATCTGACTAAAACCCCCCAACAATAGCCATGCCACTGCACCAACATTAGACTGCCTTGATATTTCTTTTGCCAGTTTAATTAGTCCATTGCCCTTAATCTCAGTCTCAGGAAAAGTCTCCGGACATGAGCAAAATGCAGACAAACTTCTGCCAAGTCATAATACACGTTGTCTGGAGTCCAACAACCAATGTAGTCCTTCTTCCCTGCAGAAAACTCCTGAACCTGGTCTTTACGGGCAGGATTTCTATCAGACATCTGGTCTTCTGAGCTCTGACCAGAATCTCCCATACAGAACAGTCTAAGGCATTCCAATGCTACTCTTTCAGGTGACGTCTCTGAACCTTTCCAAACTCTTCCCATAAGGTATTTCTGAAGGTTTTTGAACCTCATGGTCAGGTATAATCACAGCAATGACCCCACTTCTCTGGTACCAAATTCTGCCTTTGTTACTTTTCTCTCATTGTTGAGACAAAATATCTGACACCCAGAGTGAAGGAAGGAAAGCTTTATTTAGTTCATAGTTTGTGGAGCTTTCAGTCCATAATTAGCTGGCTCTAAGGCAGAGTGGCTTGACAGAGGGGCAACAGTTCAACGCAGCAGAAGACAGCAAAACAATAAGAGCAAAAGTGAGGGTGGGGCGGGGAAAAGCCTTTTCTCTCCCTTTATATTGTAAGCAGGCTGCTACCCACTCAGGACAGGTGTAGCACTCACACCACCTCTCTGCCCTACTCTTGGACGGGCTGAAGATATTTACAAAGGAAGGATCCTGACTCCTCACTGAGTCACTTAGCTAAAGTTCTAAACTTCTCAAGTTGTCACAATGTATCAACCATAACAGATGCATAAGCATTTGAAAAGTACTGGCCCTGGCTTTCTTTTTGCAAGGCAGCTTCACTTATGTTCTCACATCTGAGAGTCAGTATAAATATGTAAAATAGCTATTACACAGCTGAACAAGTAATGGGAAGAGGAATACAACTCACATCTTCTGAATGCAAGCTTATGCTTTTTCTTCTAAGACTCTTAAGGAAAAGTAATTAACAGAGAGAAAACGTGTTGATCTCATGTTTCAGGAGCTGTCGGTTTTGAGTTGAAGAACAAAAATCTGCCCATTATCAGTAACTATTTTGCTACTTATTTATTTATTTATTTATTTTTGAGGCAGGGTTTCACTATACAGTTCAGGCTGGCTGTGAATTCACTATATAGCCCAAGGTGGTCTTGAACTCTTAGTGATCCTCTTGCTTCAGTCTCTTGAATACCGAGATTTCAGACGTGTGCCACCATACATGTCTATTTTTCTCTTTTTAGATTTCACTTCTTAATTTTAGTTTGATGAACTTTCATGTGGCTCTGTAAAGGGAAGAAGTTTATATTTTTCTTCTGAAGGGCCCAGTTTCATTCTTGACTGTAAGCATTTTCAAACATTTCAAATCTTTAAGATAAAGAAGAAGGTGCTGATCAAACTTGCTCAGTTCCTCTTAAGTATGCGTCGCTGTGTTAACAATGTGTATGCAACTTTCCCAGTGGTATTGAAAAAAAACCAAAATATAATACTGTCTCTGAAAACAAGTTTGCTGTAATTGTTTTTGAGACTCGCTTAAAAAAAACTGAAAGTACTGAAATGAGTATGAAAGGCAAAACATCTGTGTCTATAAATAAGTAGTTTACTTTCTGTATTTTATAAAGAAGAAAGGAAGTGTATTTTTTCAAATTGGTATTTGAAAATAAAAAGAACTAAACTTTTCTTTTTTGAAGTTTATTTTTTTTAATTATCACATTTTTTCCCTGTTTTTGAGACAGAGTTTTGCTATGCAGTTCAGGTTGATCATGAACTCACTTTGTAGCCCAGGCTGGCCTCTAACTCTCAGCTATCCTCCTGACTCAGCCTCTTGAGTGCTGGGATTACAAGTATGTACCATCATGCCCAGCCTTATTATTACATGTTTGCAGTACATAATGATTACTTTTACCTTGGGGAATTTGCATATGTGCATATTAGACCTTAATTATTTTTTGTTCCCTTCTCTTCCCATTCCTCCCCGCTCCCTCCAACTCTTGTTACCCTTCCTATTTGCCAAAGTTCTAGTTCCATTTTTCCTTCTTTTTTTAAAAAATCCCCTTTCCTTTCCTTTCTATCCCACTCCCTTCATCCATTCTTATTTCCACTTGAAAAAGGTCTCCCTACTTCCTATTATCTATATTTTATTTATTTATTTATTTATTTATTTATTTATTTATTTATTGTGGCACCAGGGATTGAACTCACAACCTCACACCTGCCAAGCAGGCCCTTAAGCCACTGAGCCAAACTCCCAACCTTAGTTTTTTGAAACAGGGTCGCACTATGCAGCTCAGGCTGGCCTTGCACTCATATTGTAGCCCAAGCCTCGAACTCACAATACTCCTCCTACCTCAGCCTCCCGAGTGCTGGGATTAAAGGTGTGGGCCACCACACTTGGTTTATTTTGTTCTTTATACTTTGGGTTTCTCATTCTTTCACTTAATATTATGGCCTTGAAGCATATCCACTTACCTACAAATACCTCAAGTTTATTCTTCTTTGTGGCAGAGTAGTACTCATTGGGTATAAATACTACATTTTCTTTAGCCATTCATCTGTTGTTGGGCATAGAGGTTCTTCCATTATTTAGTTATTACTAATTGTGGTGCTATAAACATGAGAATGCCTATATCCTTTTAATAATGATGATTTTTAACTTTTTTCAGAAAGATAACTAGAAGAGAAATAGTTGGGTGAAATGGGATTTGTATTCTTAGTTTTTTGAGGACTTGCCATACTGACTTCTGTAGTGACTGTACTAGTTTACATTCCCAGAAACAATATGAAGGCTTCTTTTTTTGCCCACAGCCAGGCCAGTATTTGTTGTTTGATTTCTTGATGATATCCATTCTTTCTGGAGTAGATGGGATCGGTGTTGTTTTAATTTGCACTTTTCTAATGGCTAGTGATTTGAACCTTTTTTCCCTATATTTATTGACCAGCTGTACTTGTGAAAAGTGCCTATTCCTTTTGGTTGCCTATTTTTTCATTGGGTCTTTTGTTTTTGAGGAACCTAAATTTTTTTGAGTTCTTTATGTATTCTAGATGTCAGTCCTCTGTCCAAAGAACAGCTGGCAAAAAGTTTCCAATTCTGTAGGTCATCTCTTTACTCTGTTGGTTGTTTCCCTTGATGTGCAGAAGGTTTTAAATTTAATATTATTTCTTTTGCTATTGGGGTCCTGTTCAGAAAGTCCTTGTCTTCATAACTGTCTTCAAGAGTTTTACCTATTTTATCTTTCAGCAGATTAAGTGTTTCTGTTTTAACATTTAGGTGTTTGATCCATTTTTATTTTAATATATAATACATGGTAATATATATGGATCTAGACTCAGTTTTCTTCATGTGGGTATCCAATTTTCCCAGCACTGTTTATTAAAGAATGTCTTTCCTCCAGTGCATATTGGTTCCTTTGTCAAAGATCAAATGATTGAATATGTCGGGGGTTGATTTTTTTCCTCTATTCTATTGCATTGATCCACATTTCTGTTTTTGTGCCAGTACAATGCTGTTTTTTTTTTATATCACTGTAGCTTTGTGCTATAACTTCAAATCTGGAATTGTGATGCCTCCTGCTTTGCGATTATTACCCAGAATTGCTTTTGCTATTCTGGATCTCTTCTGGATCCATGTGAATTTTTGGATTGAATAACTGAAGTTTTCTTTTTCTTTTTAATTAATTAAAGTTATTGGTACATTTTGGGTATATATAATGCGTGATGTACTTTGGTTCTTTTTTCCCCTGATTGCCCTACCTTCCCTTCTACCCCTCTTCTCCTCTCTATTTACAAAAACAGTGTTGTGGGGAGTGGCTGATGCTGGAGATTGATAACACATGTGGGGCTAAAACAAGGAAAGGCCCAAGAACGCAGGGTGCCTGAGCTGACCCATGTGAACAAGTTGTTCCAGCTCCAAAAATATGAAGTGCCCAAGGTGAGCCAGGCAAACAAGCTGTTAGGCAGAGGGGTTTCAATTACCATCAACCTCTCAAGTGTATAAATAAGTGTGATGCAGTCATTGAGCAGTTCTTTTCTGTCAGCAGGAGAGGAGGCTCCACCTGACCTCAACTTTCTGCATTCTGACTCTTGTCTCCATTTCTTCATCCTCTACCATCCTCCTCCCAGGAAATTCAAGAGCTGCACTGGATGCCATGCTTTGCTTCCATTTTTCCCCTTCTTTGTCAATTTTTTCTTTTTCTTTCCTTCTTTTCCCTTCTCTCCCTTCCCTAGTTCCCCTTCCCATTTGAATATTTTCTATTTCACAGTATTTGTTATATGCATTGGTCCTTATTTACACTTTTGGTTTCTCACACCAGAGAAACTGTATGGTATTTATACATATGTGTCTGATTTATTTCACTTAAGAGTATGATGTTCTCCAGGTGAGCATACTTTTTACCTAGAAATGTCTCAAGATTATCCTTATTTATGGCAGAATAAAACCATGTATAAAAGAACCATGTCTTCTTTTTTCATTCAATGGTTGATGGACATTTGGGCTGTTTCCCAGATTTAGCTATTATAAACTGTGCTGTTATAAACATGTGTGTGCACGTATCACTGTGGCATGATGCTTTTAATTTTTTTGAGGGGATACCAAGAAGGGGAATAGTTGTGTCCAATGTGACATCTAGTCCTAGTTTTCTGAGGAATCTCTACACTGATTTCCCCACTGGTTGAAGCAGTCTACACTCCAACCAACAGTGAGAAAGAATTCCTTTTTACGCCATAATCATTTGCTATTGGTTGATTTCTTGATAACAATTCTTTCTGGAGTGAGATGGAAGCTCAGTGTGGTTTTAATTCACATCTCTCAAATGACCAGTGATGTTGAACATTTTTTCACATATTTATTTCCCATTCCTACTTCTTCATCAGAGATGTGTGTATTCACTTCAGATACCCATTTTTGGTTTGGGTCTTTAAATTGGGGAGAGTCTGAGTTTTTTAGTTCCTTACATATTCTAGGTAGTAGGCCTTTGTCTGAGGAACAGCTGGCAAAATTTTTTCTCACACTGTGGTTGACTATTCATTCTGTTGGTGGTTTCTTTTGATGTGCAAAAGATTTTTAATAAGGTGAGATCTCAGTTGTTGATTCTTTGTGACAGTTACTGTGCAACTGGGGATTTGTTTATAAATTCTTTACCTATGCCAATGTCTTCAAGAGTTCTATGTATTCAATCTTCTGGCAGATTTGGTGTTTCTGTTTTAATATTCAGATCTCTGATCTATTTTGATTTTAGTTTAGTGCATGGTGAAAGAAATGGGTCTAGTTTTAATCTTCAGCATGCTGAAAGCCAGTTTTTCTAGCACCATTTATTAAAGAGGCTATCTTTTTTTCAGTGAGTGTGTTTGACTCCTTTGTCAAAGATTAGGTTGCTAAGTGTGTCTGGAGTTGTTTCTGCATCTTCTAGTCTGTTCCACTGATCCTTGGGTCTGGGTTTTTCTTTTTTTTAATCACAGTAACTTTGTTGTATGGTTTCGAGTCAGGGATTGTGATGCCCCTGCTTTGCCTTTTTTGTCCAGAATTTCCTTTGCTATTCTAGGTCTCTTCTGATTCCAAATAAATTGCAGGATTGTTTTTCTATAATTCTGTGAGATATACTGTTGGAATTTTGATTGGAATTGCATTAAATCTGTATAACAATTTTGGGAGTATGGCCATTTTCACCATATTCGTTCATCCTACCCAAACAAGAGATATCTTTCTATTTTCTGATATCCCTTTTGATCTCCTTTTTTAGTGTACTACAGCTTTCAATATAGAGATCTTTTACTTTTCATTAGACGGATTCTGAGGTATTTCATTTTTTTGGATGCTATTGTGAAAGGTGTTGTTTCTCTAATTTCTCTTCCAGTGAGTTTGTTATTTCATGTACAGGAATGCTATCGATTTTTGAGTGTTGGCTTTGTATCCAGCTACACTACAGAATTTGGTTATTAAATTTAGAAGTTTCTTGGTGGAGTTTTTGGGGTCTTCTATGTAGAGTATTGTTGGAGACCACTGTGAAAGGGCTTTGAGCAGGGTTTAAAATTAACTAATTGGCTTTCTGTTTATCTGTGAACCTGTCCAAGGCCTAGGCC
>RJWM01033646.1:0-20402 GCA_004363535.1 Dasyprocta punctata
TGAGACCTTGATTGCCTTTGACATGCATGACAGTTCATTATACTATGGGTTCACAGAATGGAGTCATTTTAAATTTGGTATCTTGCCATGTTTTGCTCTTATTGATAAATACCAATTTAAAATTTGTCAGATGAGATGTCCTCTGCACTTGGTAGGAAAGAATATCAATTTATTTTTCAGAGATCTTGCTCTAATATTAGATCATAAATTAATTCACAGTAGAAGATAGTAATGGACTTTGCTGATACAGTTCCTCTGTGGATTAAAAAAAAGTTACAGAGTTTTGCTATTTGAAATACTGAAAAAGAGGTCAAAGTGACTTAGATTCTCAAAGAATATCATTGTGAAAGTGAAGCTTGCCATTACTTTTATAATTTTGCCATATTTCACTCCAATTTCAATTAAATAATTTTGAACAGTTACTTTACTTATAAATATCAGCCAACTTTAAAAGATAATAAGCATAACCAAAATATTAACTAGGTAATGAACTACTCCATGAACCTAACAAAAAGATAGGGCTGCTTCTATAGGAATATGTGAATATGTTTTCTTAAGAATATTTTCTATTACTGACTTAATTTTTCATTGTACATATAAAAGATGGAATAATTCATTTTAACACCTTCATTGGTCTGAAACTGTTTGAATCGCATTTAAAAATTCAGAAAATAATCATATATAAAATAAATATAGGTTCTTAAAATTTAATATGCAAAACTGGTTTTGAAGAAGAATATAATGATCTAAGCACTGTAAATGTTTACTGTTGCATTGAAAAGATTTTGTATTTTGAAAATACTAATAAATTTCACTGGTGAAGCATTTCCATGCTGTAACTCAATTGAATAATTTCTGACCTAAATTTTAGCACATTATATCTTCATTACAACCCACAGAATAATTTACTAATCAACAAATAAATTAACATTTTTAAGGATATAAAATGGAAAAGTCTTCCTATTGCTTATTTTCATCTTGTGAGGACTTTAAAACTTCAATTTGAGCCGGGTGTGGTGGCGCACACCTTCAATCCCAGCACTCCTGAAGCTGAGACAGGAGGATCGTTGTGAGTTCAGGACCAGCCTGGGCTACAAAGTGAGTTTAAGGCCAGCCTGAACTGCATAGTGAGACCTTGTCTCAAAAACTAGGGCCGGGAATTTAGCTCAGTGGCATAAGCACCTGCCTGGTAGGTGCAAGGTTGTGAGTTTGACACCTCCCCAAAGAATAAAAGAAAAAAAAAGTTTTCAACTTGTTTAACATTACAAAGAAAAGCAGATTTAATAAAATATAATAAAAGCATTTATTTAAATACTGCACAAAAATCATTAGTTCTCTATGCAAATAAACATTTTGGCATTCTGAAAATTGTACATGTTCCCTATATTTATAGAAATGGCATCTATTGATAGAAAACCTTGTATCTAAAACAGTAGCTTACTGGTAAATATTAAAATTTACAGTTTATTCTTTTGTTTGCAAATATCTATCAACCTGAAAACATGTAACTGTATAATTAGGAAATTATACTGTCTGACTTCCTTTACTGCACTAACTAGGGTTTATAAATTTTTTTTTCCAAACAAAAAATATAGGAACAAAACAGAAAATACTAGAGAAATGAAATTTTTTTCCTACTGTAGCAACATTTGCAATGTATTTTTGTTTTCAGTATTTATTTTAAATTTAATT
The DNA here is from genome assembly GCA_004363535.1 of Dasyprocta punctata. Classification (NCBI taxonomy): domain Eukaryota; kingdom Metazoa; phylum Chordata; class Mammalia; order Rodentia; family Dasyproctidae; genus Dasyprocta; species Dasyprocta punctata. The sequence goes on from RJWM01033646.1 coordinate 1,693, forward strand.
TTGGAAACATATATATAACAGATTTTCCCATATAACCATTTTTAAATCCACAGTTAGGAGTGTTATACACATTCACATTATCCTTCATTCGCCAGAACTCTTTTAATTTTGTACATCTAAAACCATACACATAAAGGAACTACTTCCATTTTCCCTAAATTAAGCACCTGATAGTCACTATACTGATTTATTTATGAATTTAACTACTCTATGTGCTCCACGAAAGTGGAATTATATAGCATTATCTTTTATAATAGTTTGGTTTAACTCGACATAATCATGCTCACCCATGTTCTAGTATGTTTCAAAATTTTCTTCCTTTTCAAGGTAAATAATATCTTTTTATGCATATGGTATAAATTGTTATTCTAAACATCTGTCAATAAACCTTTGAGTTGCTTCCATACTTGACTATTGCAGAAAGTACTTTTATAAAGAGCACTATACAAAACATTTGTTCAAATCCCTATTTTTAATCTTCTGTTTATATATTCAGTTGTGGAACAGTCAGGTCATATGGCAATTTTGTTTAGTGTTTAGAGAAAAAGTTAGACTCTTCTCTGTAGTGTTGTCAGTATCCTACATGTCAACAATGATGCACCTCTATTTCTTGATATCTTTGGCAACACTTACAATTTTTTATTATGAGAGTTACTAACATAATTGATATGAAGTAATAGCTCATGGTGCTTTGGATATGTATTTCCCTAAGTGTTAGCAACTGGACCACTTTTATTTATTGGCCATTTATGCTTCTTTTAATAAATGTCTTTTCAACAAATTTTCTGGTTGTCTTTTACTGTTGATTTGCAGACTTTGTTTAGATATTCCAAACATTAATGAATGATCAAATATACGACTTGTAAGTATTTTCTCTCCTTCCTAAAGTTGACCTTTAACCCTGTGCATTGCTGCTTGTACACAGATATAATAAATTTCAATGTAGCCCAATTTATCTCTATGTCTTTTTATTTTTTGTTGTCTGTGTTTGTGGTGTTATACCCAAAAAATTATGGCCAAATCTACTTGCCCTAAAACACTATTTTACAACACTCCAGTTTTTATTTCTCTGCAATTCTGTTTTTAAAAGATTCTACATCACTCAGTATTGAATTTATTATTGTCAAATTCTGTTTCTTCCAGACATCAATTTTTATCTGCCTCTTTGTTCCCTCTTTGCCTCTCCTTGAATTTTACTGTATTTTGTAACATCTCTCCCTTCTCTACTTGTTTATTTCATTCATCTATATTTAGGGAATAATTTTCTATTTATTGCTTCTATAAATATTTCTCGAGGTTAATCAGAGCACATTAGTTTCACCCGTGATTTTCAGAAATAGACAAAACTGCCATTCCCACAGATACAGTTTTAATTAAGTTCAAAATGTTTCAGGATTCTATATTTCTTAAATACATCACAAGAGATTTTGATGCTTAATAGTAGGATCCAACCTGGCTTGAAATCTTACCTTAAAAGAACAAATAATTCAAAAAATTTTAATTTCAATTCAATATTCATTATGTGACATTGTATGTATTACAATTTAATTAAAACATGCATATTATCATACATAAAACCTTTTGCATGCCATTGAATATTTTCAAAGCAAATAATTTGATCTCCTTATTTTATATGATTGTTTTAACTGTATTTTAATTACACTGCAATGTGGACTACATGAAGCAACATTTGTTGAATAAAAAATAAATGGTTCACAATCATATGAATAATTACAAATGTCTACATGATTGATTTTTAACCTAATTTTCCTCCTTGCTATTTCAACTTAATTTCTTAATGCTTGTTGTTTCCTAGCTGAATATTTTGCAAATTTTTCAAACTTAACGCTACTAGAACAATACCTAATATGCGATCGTTGAAATGGCTTAGCATCTGCATTCTCACTATTTCACCATACACACAATAATTTAAATTCGATCCTTTAAAACCACATTCCTTCCCCATATCCAAATTTATATAAAATCCTGCCAATTCTTTTTCAACATCTCTATAATATTCTCTCCTTTTTTCCTGTATGGAATACCTCAGTTTAGGATTCAGTTGTCTCTCACTACTTCAGGCTTAGCATTAAGCATTAGGGAACATTTGGTAACGTCCGTTTAGAAATGTTTTGAGTTTAGTGAATGTAATAGGCTATAATGTGTTCATTATTTATGCATATATTATTGATACATATTTTCCTGGGGATAAATGTTTATTTGAAGTAGTGATAGATTTTCTGCCTCCACTACATATACTTTCCTATTTTCTATGTTTTCATTTAGGTTAATAAGCCAAGAAAATGATATAATACAAGAATTGGTTAATGATATGTTTAGGAGGTATCATAAGAACCTAAACAACAACAACAGTCCTCTGTACAAATGCCTTGTTATTTCACAGGTCGCAACTCTGAATGGAAGCAAAAGTTATACACTCAGTACTATTATAAATAAAACATAGAATACATGGAACAGTATTAGAAGTTTTGCTTTAGTTTCAGTTGGACAAAACTTAGCATGATCAATGATTAATGGAAGAATGCTTAATGTCACACCATCATAAAATGAGTATATATTAAACTTAGAGTAGAGCAGGGAATTGTTAATGAGAGAGTTACTCAGTGATGCACATTAAAGCACGATAAGCCAGGTTTTTTATTCAGGACCATTGTCATATGCATTAGGACTACCTAATTTGGGCCCTACAGTTGGAGAGAGAGATTGATTGAGCTCTACTCCAAAAACAGTATGGGCAAGTAGAAATTTATATTCAAAAATAGAGTGGGACAGTAGGTAGAAGGGAGATTCTGACTATTTCTCAGTGAAGACAGGCCATGATGATATTACCAATGGAATGAAGGAAGATTAAGAAATCAATTAGCTATTGGGGTGATCAGATATTAGGAACAGGGATTAGTACCAAACTGACTTAACAGCATTCCTTGCTAAAAACATATTTTACAAAGAAGTAGAGAGATAAGAACTGTAATTATCCCTCAGGGATGGAATGATAGCCTGGTGTGTGGAAGGCTTTGGGTTGGACATCAAGTACTTTGAAAGAAAGAAAAGTAAGACACAGTTGAGCCTGGAAGAGATTCAGAAGATTAGCAAAGGTTCAGCTGGAGAAAAAATCTGAGTATGAATAGATAGCCAAAGAAAATTAGATAAGTTGATAGGAAAAAGGAAATTGAAATATATTTATCTGAAATTAGCAAATCAAATTATTAAATTTGTCTTATAAAACCAGTATAAGTGTGCTCAAATTTTAAGATAATGCTTGCAGTTAATGGCAACATACTGAATTTTGCAGCATAAAATAGAGGTTAATGAGATTCAAATTTCCTTTATGTTACTCTGCTATTTGAATTAGCATCTTGCATCAGTCCTTAATTTTACTATAAAAATATTAAACTGCGTAATTTTTAGTTTTATTTTTCCTGCATTTGCATAAATGTATTTTGCATAAAAGTATTTTGTATAAAAAGCAAGATGTTGTACAAAAACTACTGCACATGAACAGAGAATGTTTGACATGTTATTAATTTGGCAGGAAAGCACTGATTTACACATAAGACCTAATATTGTGCACAAATAGTAGTTGAATTATATCTTGACATAAACTCATTGAAAATACTGTATGAGAAAAAGCAATAATAAATTAGAATAAATAGAAATTCATATGTAATTATAATTTTCCTATAATTCTCTGTTGTTTTTCAGAAATAAACCTGCAAACAAGAATCATCAAAATTAGTTCTGCAATATCATTTGAGAAATACATTGCCAAATTAAACTCCATTTAAAAATCATTAAAATTAGGACTGGGGATTTAGCTCAGTGGTGTAAGTGCCTGCCTGGTAAGCACAAGGTCATGAGTTTGATCCCCGGTACAAAAAAAAAATCATTAAAATTTCTAAATTACACTTAAATTTGATATAATCATATTTCTTAATCCTAACTTTTCAGCACAATATTATATTATGATGAGTTTATTACTTTCTCTAAGGTTTGATTTTACCAATCTTGATGGAATTTGTTAAAATTGTTTGCTTGAAATTTTTAGACTATCAGAAATGTACAGGTGGTATCTAGTCCCAGAGACAGATTAAAGTCTCATAACAAACTCCATCTGTCATGTAACACTCTTGGCATCATTATTTTAGTAAGCAGAAATTCTATTGATAACTATCTGTTCTACCACACTAGTAGTCACATTGTCAACATCTGCAGTACAAATCACATACAATTCTTTGATTTTTCTTAGTAATCCATGATATCCAACAGAGAGACTTGAGTGTAGTGAACAAAACACCCAAAATAGGTGATGATGAAGATGATAAGCTTGAGCTTAAAAGAAAAACATGAGATATTTAGTCACTGAAAGCAAATTTTTAAATAAAAACTAGATTGACACATATGTACTCATATACTCATTCACAGACTGGGAAATGAAATGGAAAAAAAAATCACTGTTAAATGCTGGTATATAGAAAAACAAAGCTTTAAACACTGTAGTGTCATTTGTAGGAAAATGAATGCACTTAGAAAATATAATGTTAAGAGAAGTAAGTCAGACACAAAACTTTTAAAACATTTACTCTCAAAATATTGGCTCTAATATCTAAATTTGAAATACGATTTAAAGACTATTTACTTTATTGTATCCTGAAGCTTGAGATCTATAAATCTTTCAAAGTATTGATCATAGAGAAAATTACATTGTTTTTAAAATAACCAATTGTTCATGATTGGTCAAAACAGGATTTTAATATATTGTGTTTGTTTAAGGGAAACTTCCAAGAGTCTAGGACTTACTAAATGCAGTGAATGAGATTATGGGTGTAATTATGTTTTCGGGCAAGTACACTGTGTAGTTGGCAGATTGAGGACAAAATTATATTTGCTAATTATGTAAGAAGTCATGTGACAAAGCCTAGTTAAGAAGCCACAAATTTACAATTTAATCCACTACAGCTTTCTTTGTTTGTTTGCCTGCCATCCTGTTTCCTTCCTTTCTTCCTTTCTTCTTTTCACCTTTTCTTTTCCTTTCCTCGTTTCTTCCTTTCTCATTTAAGATTGCATTTTAGAATGGGACAAAGAAACTGTCCAATTCACTAAAACTATATCACTGTTATTTAACTACTATTTATAAAACCTCAACTATACATTAATTATTATATTTCATTTGTGCCAAATAATAAATGCTACAACAACTTAACTAAAATAATATCAAAGATTGATCTTTCAGAATAAAGCCTGGAATAAACCTAGTCCTTTTCAATAAAAATTCTAAAAGCAAAAATAAAATGGTACCAGATTTGCAGACTCTGTACGACACTTACACATATCTTTGTTACTGTATCTATTCTCCACATTTTTCTCCCATGTGCTAAGGAATTTTTGGACTCGTCATCCACATAAAGAATTTTTACTTATTATTCTCAAATTGACATTTCCAGTCACACACAAAATACTCATTTCTTATTTTTTTCCTTGAAAAAAAGAAACATATCATTGCATCATAGTAATTTACATTTTGTTGAACCTGTAAGCTATGAATATGAAGTTAAAATATAAATGAAAAATAATGGTCCAATCCCTTAGGTCTTCAGAACTATCAAATAGAAATTTGGGATTTCTTGTAATTTATATATATAATTTAACATCTGTTAATGTCTAAACATTACAAGGAAGAAAATATTCAGTAAAATGTAAAAAGTTTCTTAATTCTCAGTATATTTTAACCTTGTGATGATGAATAAGCAAATGCATAAGTACAATTTTGCAAAAATATAAATTTCATCAGAAGTACATAAACATTAGAGTGTTGCTTGGCCTTGTGTGTACTCAAAACATTTTCTATACTAAATGAAAAGGAAAAATAATTTTATCTGGAGAGAGGGAGAACAGAGAGCGAGAAAGAGGAGTAAGATAAAGAAGAAAAAAGGATGATGAGGAGGCAGAAAAATAGTTTGGGAAAAATAAAAGGCCTCCAGAATTTCATCAACCTTTCTCATGGTAGTTTTCTTCTTTTCACTGCAGTAAATTTTTGAAGCTAGTTCCCTTCTAATTATAATCAAAATAATTTTTGGAGAGCACAAAATCTATAGACGAGTGAAGAAAAGGAAGTTCGGAATTATCACATACATGGTTCTGTTCCCATAGCTTCTTGATGAAATGTTTTAAATATTAATATTTGAGATTACTAGTGACATGCAAAAATGATTAACGAATAGAATAAAATAATAAGCTTCTTACCATAGTTGAGTAAAATTTTTCACTATTTATAATTATCAAGAACTCAGATACCACCTTTGATTACATTTGTCACTGGCATTTCAGACTTTATGCATAAGACTTTAAAACTCTTTGATATGATAAACAATTTCAGCAGTGTGTGACAGGATGCAAAATCAACACACAAAACTCTCGTGTTTATCTAAGTCAATATGAAACCCACTAAGAAAGAAGTTAGGAAAACAATTTCAGTTGTGATACCTTAAAAAAATTACCAAAAAACTGACCTAGACAAGGTGATGAAAGACCTGTCTCATAAAAACTAGGATAATCCCAAGACAGAAATTCAAAAAGATATTAGAAAATTAGGAAAACATTCATTATTTCTGGATAGGAAGAATCACACTGTTAAAATTGCAATAGTATCTAAGAAATCAACAGATTTAAAGTGATTACTATTAAAATACCACCAATATTCTTCACAGGTCTAGAAAACATAATGTTAAATTTCATATGGAACAGGAAGAGACTCCAAGTAGGTAAAGCAAGTCTGAACAAAATGAACAAAGCCAGAGGCATTACAATGCCCAATTACAAGTTTTTGTATAAAGCTATACTACATAAACATCCAGGTACTACATAAACATCCAGGTACTACATAAACATCCAGGTACTACATAAACATCCAGGTAGCACAAACATAGACATGTAGATTAGTGACTTTATCTTGAAGGTAATTATAGATTAAGTGTTATATGTAGGATATTAAAAGTGCAAGATTCATAAAAATAAAAAGACATGATTGATACATTAGTTTTTCCTTATTACTTCATAATTGTGCATAAAACATTTACTTTTTTTCAATTTGAATTAAATTAATATTATGATGGATGAATTATACTAAGGTAATATGATCACCTTTTTGAAAGCAAAAGTAAATGTAATAATTCCTTATGTTCTGTGACAATAACTTTACCTCAAGAGTGACTGGTTTTTGCTGATGCCGAGTGCTATTTCTTTTCGCTCAAGAGAATGAAATTCTAGTATCTTAATGAAACTGAGTATTATTTTAGAAAATTTAAATATCATGCATTCCTTTTTAATTTTAAACAGGAAAAAAGTAAAAAAATAACAATAAAGCAGAGTTTCAAAACAGGCGAGTAGGAGAGTACCAATAATCAACACATTCTGTACCGCGATATTTATTCACAGTAGTTGTTTAGAGTATAAAATATAGGCATGAAACTGCCCAGAAAATTACTAGCACAAAACTTTCCCCTCAGTGAGCCAAGGGAAACCAGTTGTATAATTATGTTAACTATCTTGTGCTTATATATATATATTTTCCTATTATATTTTGGTCTATGATTTAATGATTTATATCTCCTGTTTTGGGGAAATATATAGCGACACATAAATATCTAAGTAAAAAATTCAAACAATACCACTTACAAGATTCAAATCCTGTCTGTTTAGTGGAATTTTTATATTTAACTTCTTGGGTCATAAAGAAACATTTAACTATTTTTCATTTTCTTCAAGTTTATGATAAACTACCTTTGTTCTTTTCAGATACAATATCGGAAAATCACAAACTGGGTAATTTATAATGAACAGAAACATATTGATCTGCTTTTTTGGAGGGTGGGAAATCTAAGATCCAGGAAGCCCACATGTCTTCCAAGGCAGCAGGGCATGGTGGTACACTCCTGCAGTCCCAGCACTCTGGAGACTGAGGCAGGAAGGTCACTGTGAGTTTCAGGCCAGAGGCTACCTAGTGAGGTTAAGCCCAGGTTAAGCTGTTCATTGAGATCTTGTCTCAATGATAATAATAATCCCTATGGCAAAAAGGTAAACAGTGGATGAGAGAGTACAAAATATCAAACTCCTACTCCAAGCCATGGTATATTCACCGTTCATTCATTCATGAAAATGGAGCCCTCATCACCTAAATGCCTATTGATAAGTCCCATCTGTAAAGAGTGTGCATTGATTAAATTTATAATAAAATTTTTCCATTTAGAATTATTATTACCTAATATCTGGATTTGGAGACACATGTAAACCATAAAATTCATCCAGCTTTGACTGACAAAACTCATGTTCTTCCCACATGCACAATACTTTCCATCCCAGTAGCTTCAAAACCTTACTTCTCAGCAGGACCGTTCAAAATTTCTAAGTCTAGAGTCAAATCTAAATCAACACTGGAAAGTTTCAAGGCAGGATTTTGTCCTGAGGCAAACTGAAGACAGCATAGGTTGGACCCTGAAAACTATGTATTCTCTTATAGGGGAAGATTGTATCACTTATCAAAGGTCCAAGCTCCCTTCTGATTCCGTCTGAGACCCCTTGACAAGAAGTCTTACTTGGTATGCTACTCAGGACCTCTGCTTGTCCTCATATGTTCAAAATACATTTGCCCATACCCCACTTCCTCTGAAGCTTTATTGTTTGTCAACCTGAGGCAGGACCTCAAAGTTCTGACATCAACCGGGGAAACAACATCAAATTTTTAGCTTTCTTTGACTCTGTAGCCTTCCTACCGAGCACAGGGGAAGACTTTGGACCCTCAAAATCTTGAATGTTCTATCCCTCTGAGCTTCCTGGACTCGCTCTATGCAGCAGCTTTCACAGATGAGAGTTTCAGTTCGCACAGGCTGATATTGAAAGTTGGTCATTCTGCGGCAATGAGAAAGAGAAATTTGAAGATCATTTGGTCTCATCCCCTTTTCAGAAAATGCTCATCACTTTCTATATCATGGCCAGGCTAAAAGTGTATCAGATCTTTAAGCTTCTTTTCTTTTTTTTTTTTTTAAAGCAAAATAAAAAAGCATAAAAATAATACAGAATTTTTAAAAAAAGCAATCAGTAAGAAATCAACACTAGTTAATATATTACATATTGTTATCTTTTTTTTTTTTTTTTTTTTTTTTTTTTTTTTGCGGCACCGGGGATTGAACTCAGAACCTGGCGCCTGCCAGGGCAGGCACTTAAGGCACTAAGCCAAACTCCCGGCCCTGGTTTTTTGAGGCAGGGTCGCACTATGTAGCTCAGGCCGACCTTGCACTCGCGTGGTAGCCCAAGCCGGCCTCGAACTCACAATGCTCCGCCTACCTCAGCCTCCCGAGTGCTGGGATTAAAGGCGTGCGCCACCACGCCCGGCTCACATATTGTTATCTTAGAAGTACTTGTTCAAGTTACAAGATCTAGGCATAAAAAATGATCAGACAATCACACAATGACAGGACAAACTATTCTTTTTGCTGAACTAACAGAGAATTAGTAGTATAGTATATCGTCTTGCACGCTTATACATACATACAGTTGTATGTGTATAGCTACATACATATAATCTTTTCCTTTGTTTCATTTCTCCTCTTTTCCTTTTAAATTACAAAACCATCTCAAATTTTTTTCTTCTTGAATATTAATACATAGAGCTAAAGGATGTGACCCAGCCCTCTGAATACTGTGTTGTTTAGATATTTCATTCATCAAACATCATAGCTCATTATTCTTAAATTGTACCATACATGTTCCCTGATGGTTCCAGCTGAATACTTATCCAGCTTCAGGTCTGTCTAGCTCTCAGAGTTTTCTGAGTAAAGAATGTGAAAGTTGAGTTTTTAAAATGCCCTCTTCTGTTTAGTATTGTTGCCTTTTGTCTTAAGGATTTGCTTTCTTTTGGTGGACTACTGTGTTCATTTAAATTGCTCATATGGAAACTGTCAAACAGTAAAGACTGGCAATATTTCAACACATTTCCTAGTTACTCCACTAGGTACTATGGCTAATAGATGATGTTAATGCTTTTACCTAATTGTGTAGCGATATTTATGGCTGTGTTCTCACAACTAATAGAAAATGAGAAAATGTTCATTTTTCAATTTTTTTCAAGAAAATCACACTGTAAGTGCTTGTTCATATTTTTAGACTCATTGATATTTCATGAGACTTATATATTTATCTCATAAATGCACAAAACGTGCATTCTTTCATAGAATTAAAATCTGAAAATATTTTGATGACAAAATTATTTAACCAAATATGCCATTTTTCTACATAACAGCGTACAATATTTTTATTGGAAAATAGGTAATTGTTTTAGTTTTAGTTTTTTTCTCAGTTTAATATGATGCACACTCTTCCGTGTTCAAGAAAGACACTTAATTTCCTTATAAAGCCATCGTGCGTCCACATGCATATATATATAACAATATACTTTCTTCATAAATTTTAGGCTCTTCTCTTTAAAAATACTCAACTGGTCAATTGGTATCTATATTTTATTTAAATTCAGTATGAAAACAATTTTCTTTTAATTTCGGTGAAGAAACAATAATGCAATTATGATAATATGTATCTTTTGATAGTAACAAACATAGGAACACAACAAAGATTGGTAGAAATGATTGAGAAAGTGAATTCAGTGGAAATTTAGACCTACTATTAGCAGATGTATCACTTTTTATATGGAAACAATCAATGCGATTTTTAAATTGATCTATTTAAAACACTGGGACAACTCAAAAACTTTACAGAGTCAGTGTGGTCCATAACCATTAGTTTAGTAGTTTTAATCTTGCATCAGTTAATCTTTGATAAATAAAAAGATTTAATGCAAGATAGATAGATATCTAAGTGTTTAAAAGACTGGCTTACAATGCCACTGTCTGCACACCCGAGATCCAAAGGATCCAGTTACAAATCTGTATCAGGAAGCCAAGGGGACTGCAATGGAAGGGAGAAGGGTCTGGGGTGAAGGTTGAAGAATTAATGCTGGAAGGCTGAGCGGTCTGTGCTGGAAGTCAGGAGATGATGCCCAAAGTGAAAACTAGAGCCTCTGAAGTAACTCAAGTGAGTTTTCTTTCTTCGTTTCTCTTTTATTCTATTCAGGCGACAAGCCTGTTTGTTGGTGCCACTCAATTCAGTGTGTGTCTTCTGTCTTCAGTAAGTCAGTTTAGCCACACCTAAAGCTATGGTGATCCAACTTAGTTGGGTATTTCTTGCTCAAATCGACACAGTCAGTTAACTATCACAATCCGCAACTTGTCACCATCACAATCAAGACAGCATTGCTTAAACCAGTAGTCTCCAGATACAAGTTCATAACTATGCCTAACATGTTACAACTCTCCTGTATACAAACTGAAATGCACTAATTCCCTCCCTAGAAAAAAGGCAATTTTGGTTTGGGTGATGCTTACTCCTAACATTTCATAACTTAAACATATAGCAAAGATTTAACAATACTTAAGAACCAATAGTAAGTTTATTCACATTATGTTACATAAGAAGCATTGGTTACTGAGTAGTAGCTGTGTTTAGAATTCCTTCTTCTGCTACATATTCTGTATTCCTTCACTGTGGCCTTCAGTGTGCATCCCAGCAGATCTTGGTTCTTTCCTTATACCTTCATTTTCAAAAATTCTGGGCTATTTGTCATCCTGACTGGATTGGGTGGTTGTAGTTTCTCACTGACATAAACGATAATACTAGGAAGTTCCCTAAAGAATCTCCTGCATGCCATGTACATTCTTCCTCTCGTTCATTGGTGAGTAATAGTCTAATTTTTGCTTGATAACCTAGTTGGTCACACTTGCCAACACTATAGCTCCCATTTTGGAGACCAAAATGACCTGGAGGAAGTCTTACCTTCCAGAACAATGATATCATTGCTGTGCTTCCTGATATAAGCCTTCTTGTTTCTGGAATTAATACTTCTGGACCAGTCAGAGCATAGGCTTGCAGGAACAGAAAGCAAAACTTTGCTAGTGGGTCACTAAGCATAATGGTGGGTGGTACCATTCCCACTTCCTCTCCTTGATTCCTGGAAGCATAAATACTAACTATGGGGGACACAATACCATCAACTGGATGCTGATTCAAAGCATATATAGACTTTTGAAACACTTTGCCTCTTTCCTGAAAGGTACTATCGCATAACTGGTGCTCTGTGTCTTCGAATGACCATTCCATTTATCAGTCCAACCTCTGATGGACAGGAACATGGTAAGAGCAGTGATTTCATGAGAACGAACCCATTTCCTCACTTCTTTGGCCATAAAATGTGTCCTTTGGTCAGGGGCAATGGTGTGTGAAATTCCATAGTGGTGGGTAAGGATTTCTGTAAGTCCATGGATGTTAGGTTTGGCAGAAGCATTATGTGTAGAGAAGAGTCCAGAATAAGTGTCTGTCCCAGTAAGGATGAAGCACTGTGCTTCCCATGATGGAAGAACTTTACTAAAATCAACCTGCCGTCAGGTCACAGGCCCATCACCATGGGAATGGTGCCACACCATCAACTCAGTGTTGGTCTCTTGTAGAGACATACTGGAAATTCAGCAATTGCTGTAGGTAGACCAACCTTGGTGAGTTGAGAGTCCATTCACTGTGCTCCTGCATAATCCTATCCCTGCTACTATGGTCACTCTGTTCATGAACCCACTGGATAAGGAAAACAGTGGCTGAAGAAATAAGTTGACTGCTATCTTCAGAATGGGTCGCCCTATCCACCTGATTATATTTCAGTTATCTTTCAGTGTATAACCTCAAGTGTTTCTTCAGCTGAAGAAATCTTCTATTATGTTTTTATTATTCATTTGTTTACTGACCATTTCTTTTTCTGCCTCTGACATGCTGATTACCCCTGTGTCAACTGTTCTGTGCATATTCATCAAATATTTCATAACTTTCCATGTTCTTTCTTTTCATATGCAGTTTTACTCTGTGTTTTGAGACACTCCATGCAGCTTTAGCTAGAAGTTAGAATGTAGCAGTTGTACTCTGGGAATCATCTGGCTATATAATGTTTTGTTTTCATATATTAATTTGTCTTGTAAAATTGTGAGTTGCATAAGAAGATTTTCAGAAATTCAGATTACCTAGTTTAATTAATTAGCATTCAGAGCCACAGCACTACAGAATGAGTAGCCCAATCATTGTCAATAGTTAATATTTTTAATGTACTAGGCAAGGTATTCTCTTCTACATCTCATCCCTCCAGCTCTTGACTTCATTTCCATTTGGACAAAAATCTTTTCCTTGTCTTCCTATCTTTCATTTTGCTGTTTATTTATATTTTGAGTTTCACATATAAGATAATCCATGCAATATTTAAGGTTACATATCTTATGTGTTTCCCTTAACATTATGGTCTCAAGGTATACCCCTTTTCCTGAAATTTGTCCTCCTTTATGGCAGAGTAGTACTCCACTGTATACAAATACCACGTTTTCTTTATTCATTGGACACATAGACTGATGGACATATAGGCTGCTTCAAGGACTTACCTGTTATGATACATGGGCCTTAAATCAGTCTCCTGCATGAGGATAGCTAGCTTTTCCAGTACCTCAATTATTAAAGAAGCCCTCTTCCTCCAGTGTATGTTTGTGAAAGATCAAATCACTGATCTGCTTTGAGCTGCTTCTGTATCCGTTATTATGTTACATTGATCCACATAACTGTTTCTTGACAGATAAAATAGAAATAATTTTATTCTTTTATTTCTAGATGGTAGAAAAAGCATACCCTTTCCCTATCTAATTGAAAAGTTCAAAAAATAAAATATGTCTCACACACAAAAATGCACGTACACATACACAGAAGCATACGTGACAAAAAAATCTCAGAAAGGGCATATTCATTAGATTATTTGATAATTTCCTGCAAAAGAACATTCCATTATGGTCAATTCTTAAGAACTTATTGAATAATAAAGCTGAAATTTAATATCAAGTGTCAGAAAAGTAAAGACTATTTGAACAACAGCTACATTTTGAATTATTCACTGAATCATCTCTTGTCATTTACATAAAATACTATGTTGTTAGAAAAATACACATTTTAGAAAATTCTAGTCAGCATATTTAGAATAAATAACTTTTGGAAATTCATTATTAACCACTTAGCAGTTTACCACAAGTGTCACTTGGACAGGGCATGTGTTCATGTACTGAAGATCTGAACCAGTGCTCAGACAGATGTCATTTCCATCATCCAGTTCTCATACTGAAGAAATTTGATAAAATTATCATATTCCTACTTCCTGTATACTAATTTATAAGAATTAATGAACAAATATGCAATTTTGGCCATATTGTGTCTGAACAATTGGACTGGTAAGGGGTTAAAGGACAAAAAAATATTTTTTTCAAAATGTTGAGAGCCATTTGGTACTCTAACAAAGGAAGAGGAGGGCAATTTCATGAAAAACTGTGAACTGAAATAATTTTATTTTATTAGAAAATTTGTAGAATTTTCTGTCAGCTTGAGACTACCTACCTCTTGGAACATTAGAGCAGTTAACATTTCAGGATTGTTACATGATTGTATACAAACTAAAATTAGCTTAATTCATAAATCTTATTTTTATTTCTGTGATTAGAATAAAATATTCTTTCATGCATTTTTCTGCAGATTATACCAAAATATTCCTGTATATAGTGTTCTAAATTTTGTTGCAAACATAATGAGGATATTTGCTGGTAGGATGTATCTATTGACTTCTATTAGCAAAATCATCCCAGTTTAGCATTACTTGTAGAAAACAAACTTAGGGATTTATAAGGTCTGACTTTGTGGATAATGGCATCTAAAACAGACTGTTTCACGAACTAGAGATGTGTCAAAACCTAAATATGTAAGGAAATCTACACACCTTACTTGCAGGATATTCATCTGCTGTGAATCAGAAAGAAGCAATGCGAATAGAAAGATCTCCAGAGTGTCCTTGGATGTCCAAAATACATGTCTTCATTCATTTTGCCTGTTCCTCTTGATTACTTACACCTTTGAAATTGTGGACAAAATTAATTTTAAAAGTTAAAAAAAGAAACTCAAATAATAAATAAATAAAATTTGTATTAAAAAACAAAAAATTTAATAAAATTGTTTTTTATTTTTAATAAAATTTTTAACAATAAATTGTTAATATAAGGTGAAGTTCCTGATTTCTGTGAGTCCCACACGAGAACAATGATACTCTCCCAGATTTCTCAAAGCATATGAGCACATACACTAGCTAAGTCTACTAAAGCAATACACTAGTTTTGGCTTAATTTCCAATCAGTTGAAATATGGTAGTATAATATCAAAAAGAATATATCCATTAAAATGAAGGAGAAAAAAATTCAATATTTCTCTTGGAGGATGCAGCTGAGGCTCAAGGAACTAAGTATTCCAGCTCAAATTACACTACTTCCTTTAATTAAAGGTATATAGCCACTATTTTTTTAAAAAGATACTTAAGGAAAGCATACAAGCTATAAGTTCTTCCTAGTCTACAGCTAAATTACTAATTTAAGTGTAGGATTATTTCAAATTTAAGACTAGAAAAAATTATATTGTCATTTAATATACTTTAAGTTGAATATCCTTGTGCGGATTTGAGCATAGATTCTTGCGTGCTTCTACTACCCTTAGTCAAAATACATATTAACATTTCAATTCGGGAGTATTTCTTACTCTTGAAAATGAGAAACATTAATTTTTCATAATAATTAAAATCAGCCATCTAATAAAGTTGTTAGTATAAATGAATGTAGTATCCTAGCAAAACTGAAATAGTAAAAGATTACAGAACTTTTATAATATAATTGATAAAATACAAAACTTAGAGGTGATATTGATAAAAATAATAAATAACTTTTGTGGTGGCTATCTGCAAAATATATAAGATTTTAGTTTCAAATTACCAATATTAGGCATGACATAAATAAAAAATTTAACTGAATAAAAATTTAAATCCATGTATTATGCAAGAGAAATTTTACTTAAAGATAAAAAGTCTAATTTCTCCCTATTGATTTGAATACATGAAAGTGGGTAACTCAATAAATTGTAGCTTTACTCTTAACTACTTTTAAGCATATTTGAAGTTTTGCAGGAAATACTTCACTTTCTTTTAATACTACTTTACTTTCCTTTTAATAATTTACTTTCAGAACAAAGGGGCAATTATTTTTTCCTTTAAGAGATGTTTAAGGCATGGAAAGTGCTCAATTATTCCATTGACATTAGAATTCCACCTACATAAATGGTTTCATAAATTACTTTAAAAAATAGCTGAGTCAAATGAAACCTCTAATTCTAATTTTTGAGGAATCTCCACACTGATTTCCACAGTGACTGTATCAGTTTACACTACCACCACCAATGGAGAAGTGTTCCTTTTTCCCCCCACAGCCCCTGCCAGGATTTGTTATTGGTTAATTTCTTGATGTTAGTCATTCTTTCTGCAGTGAGATGATATCTCAGGGTTGTTCTAATTTGTATTTCTTGAACAACAGATGATATTAAACATTTTTCTTATATTTATTTGCCCTTTGTATTTCTTCATCTGAGGATTGTGTATTCATCTCAGATGCCCATTTTTAGAGGTTCCATTCAACCCTGCTATTCCCCTTCTGAATATTTTCCCAGAATTGAAAACATCATACTACAGCAATACATGTGGATCCATGTTTATAGCAGCACAATTTGTAATAGCTAAACCTTGGAAACGACCCAAAGGCCCATCAACTGAGGAATAGATAAAAAAGATGTGGTATTTTTATACATGGAATACTACTCAGCTGTAAAGAATGATAAACTCAAGGCTTTCATAGATAAATTGATACAACTAAAACCATACTCAGAAGTGAAATAAATCAGACTTGCATGCGTAAACACTGTATTGCCTCTCTAGTGTAAAAAACTGAAAGAGGAATAAGATCCAAATGTTACAATAGATGCAGTAAAAGGGAAAGAAACTGATCAAAAGGAAATTACATTGTTTGCTCAATCTTGCATCCTTGGATCTGGTAGCCTGAGCAATTACTTTGAGGAAAACAATATGCAAAATAAGAACCATTGTTAAATCACTATCATCTTGTTTTGAAATTCTACATCATCGTTTTTGTTTGTTAGTTTGTTTGTTTTTGCTGTTGTCATCGTCATTTTGCTTTTGTTGTTGTTTTTTAATTGTTTGTTTGCTTCTTGATTTTTCTGGGTTTTTTCTTTAAAATAAAAATAAAAATAAAAAGTAGAGGATATGTTCTTATGAATTACCTAAAACTTTTTAATAAATCTAAGAAAGAACTTCACAATAAAAAAATTTAAAAATTTCTCCTTCATGTTAATAGTCTGGTCAGGTAACCTGCTACATAAGATAATTGGTCTGAGGTTATTAAAATGAAAACATTATTAATAAATATTATCCACACATTTTTTAGTATATATTAACTACATGATTGAAGAATAATACATTTTAGAGATTGACATAAACTATTTTCTATGAAATTTTCATACTTCATTGTAATGAGCTTTGTGTAGGATTTTCCATTTTTAATAATAAATTTTATATTCATCTTTCCTCATTTGACTCAAATTGAAAGATAATTAAATTTAAATTGAAAAGGAATAATACAAATCTCAATAGTATTAATACGGAAACCTGTATTTACTGTGACATCACATGCTCAGAACTTGTTAAATATTTTTCAGGTATTACCTTTGCAATCATTACCTCTCTGAAGAATTATTATCCTAACATCAGTATAAAGAATATAGCTAAATGCATTACTGAATTTTGAGTTCAGAACTTCTGTATAGCTTGTAGAGTAAATTTATAATATGAGAAGGTAAAAATCAACTCACAGACACAAACTTTGTTCTGACAATCTCAGTGTTAATCTATATTGTCTGAAATTAATACACTTAGCCACATATTTAAACTACTTATAAAGAATGAAATAATATCTACTTAGAACAAATGAATTGGATTTTGTAGTGCCTTCAGTACCTAAAAAGCCAAAGACATGCTACTGCTTTTTTAAGGATGTTTTGTTAATTTTCTTAACATAGTTTTTATAAAACAAGTACTTTTTGAAATATTTCTGTAGCTTAAATGTCAACTTATATTGCTAAAAGGGCAAAGAAAGGTTTTACTTACATATCCAAGGGAGAGATTAAAAAGGAACAGGAACAGGTGCGAGGTTGTGAATTCGATCCCCGGTACAAAAAAAAACAAAAAAAAAGGAACAGGAGCAGAATTTTCTTTATTTTAATGGTTTCATTGAAAAGACCAGGAATGTCTGTTTTCATAAACCTAGTAGATTTTAGAGGCAAAAAAACACATTAATGTAAATAAAGTAGTTGAAAGAACAGAAATTTCAGCTCTGTTTGATATTAGGATAGAGATCACAATGAAGCTGTCACGGGCCAGTGCTTACTTCCAAGCCTCTGGGAGAGAATGATCTTGACGCTCTGGCCTAGTAGCTCCAAGTGTTTCTTGGATTTTGGCAGTACTCCAGCTAACTACTCCTGGCTTCCCATGACTTTCTCCTTTATGAATCTATCTTTTGCTTTGTATAAGAGTCATTGTCATTGGTTTTAGGGCTATCCCTAATTCCAGAGCAATCTCATCTCAATATCCTTTTAATTTATTCTGTCTGCAAACACCATTTATAGAATGAGAGTCCATT
>RJWM01033647.1:0-20726 GCA_004363535.1 Dasyprocta punctata
CACAGCAACAATAAAGTTCAAAAGAGAGACGTGATGTTTAAATTATTTTTTGTTTAGGATTAGCAATTAGTCAAGCACTAGGGATACGGAATGTAAACAATTCTTAGAGTAAGCACAATTTTCAGTTGTTATTAATCTTTGCCAAGACTGATAAATTTCTAATTACATGAAGCTCTATAGACTCAGAGAATAGGTCCCATTGTTAAAACAAGATACAGACACCAGCAGGAATTAAGACTGTGCTCTGTTCACTGATGTTGCTTGTATCTAATTGTAAAAACACATAAGGATTTAAACATTTCAGAGTCTCCCCAAACCTTTGGAAATACTCTTTAACTTTGCATCATTAGTGTCTATTAATCTAAATGATGATGACAATTATGATCAATGATAGTTAATTTTAAATTGCCTTTACAGAAAAGGACATTAAACATAAAATCAGTGACAATAATTGAATTACCATCCATCTGAATGTACATAAGACAAACTTTTCCTATTAACATTCAAAGCATTCAGACTTGGTGCAATTTTTAGCAAGTCATCATGTTTTGTGAATAATTTGTAGTCATCCACCAGCTACAGAAAGAGAAAATCAGAGCTCTTCTATTAATTTATTTGCTTTATAACAAAGCATACTCTGCATTTTAAAGTTGATACAATTAATAGAAAACAATGGTAAACTATGTCAGGCCATAATAGAATGTCTTAGCTGTGTTGACAATAGATAATGATATAATTGCTTAGTCTAGTGAGACTTAACATTTCAGTTTATTTGACTCTATGAACTAATGTTTGTGCTTCCAATACATTGGTATTTAAAATGGAATCTTTGGGATATAATTAGAGTTTTAAAAAGTCATTAGTGTGAGACCCTTTCAATATTAGAAACACCAAAGAGTTTTATCTATGAAAAACGACAGTGAAATTGCACTTAATCACCAGCACTACAAACATATAAGGAAGGTACAAAACTCCGTAACTTGTTGTAAGACATCTTTCCACATATTCAGCAAACTGCTGAAATGCCTCTTTTATGAGTTACAAAGCTATTCATTAGAAGTAAATTCCCACTGGGAGTTAAAATGCATATTCAGCAAGAATATCAATAAAGCACCCAAGATTCCAGTCTTCCAGTGTGTGTTTAGCCTTCTCTCCTAATATGATTCGCCAAGCAGTTGAGTCCAGGAAGACGGTCCCTATTCCTGATACAAAAGCTATTTGTCAAAGAATAGTTCAGCACTTTCCATAGCCAACTCCAAGTCTGCAGTTTTTACTAGGATTTTGGCGTAATATCTAAGCTTAGGTCTGCGTTGATTCTTTTTTTTTTTTTCCTATTCAGATGTTCTCAAAGTACTTATTGGGATTTGCCAAATGCACAAGTAATACAAAATGGCAAGGTAATACAAAATGCTATAATGAGGTATGAAATTATTCTTAAAATTAGGTCTCCTGTCTTATAAAAACAAGATGTCAATCCATTGTCTATTTTTCTTACATCTCTAAAACATATTGCAAATTTGGGTGTATAGCAAACCCTCAATATTTATCAAATGAATGAATGAATGAATGAATGAGTATAGTATAAGTAAACAGTTTGTCATATTAGAATACAGCATGTTAAGTTATTTAAAAGGGAAAGAAGAGAAAGAACATTCTGTTTTTGATTATCAAGGAACCAAAGATGACACCTTGAATAAACTTTTCAGTTACTATTTTCCAAGTACATCTGGTAGAAATTACAACTCAGCATTTGTTTTATTTTATTTATTCCAAGATAAAATTACAGAAGGAACCATTAAAACATGTAAGAAGCAGCACATCATAAATAGCACAAGGACCTTAGAAATCTGATATGCACTATTCCCTTAAACGCAAACTTTGTCATTCACCGTCCCTGGAAAGACGTGGCAGTGAGGAAAGTGTCTGCGTCCTCCGTGCACTGGTGAATGCTGATGCATCTCTTGCTGTGTGAACTCACACTGACCTGTGCTCTCAAGCGCTGCTTCCCCTTGGTCTCCCCTAGCATAGGAAGGGAAGAGACTACCACTCTGGGACTTTCCGCCACAGGGCTGGGAGTAAAGGATCCACCCATCCCTGATTTTAGGGTCCAAACACAGGATTAAATCCAACAACACCCCTTCCTGAGACACTTTACCTTTTTTTGAGATGATATGTTACATTGGATTCTGAAACAAAAGTGGTCTCCTACTTGCAGAGACAGGGATCATCAAATATGTGCCCTAAGAGAAGATGCTCGTGAATAAACTCCTGCAGGCAACAAAGACATGACGCTCTTAAAGAAAGGTGAGAGGAACGCTGACTTTGAGGTTTGGGTTTCCTGTGAAGGAAGAACTGAGATCTAGAAAGAGGTCTGGGCAAGAGCTGTCCACGTTCTCTTTTTGTTTATAGTGAGGTTGTCCCTCAACAAGGCCTTTGTTGGTTTTTTTTTTTTTCATCACAATTTTCGGGCACAACTCAAATTTCCTCTTGCCAGACACCCTTGCTTGCCTTACCAAAGTAAAGTTCTCCTCACGTCGTTATCTCACACCGTCCTACTTTGCAGTCTGCTACCACCTGACTGACGAGACTACAGGCTTTGAGATGCCAGGTTGCAGGTGGGCATTTGAATGAATTTGAATTTCTTCAGCTTATCATGGAATAAATCTTAATAAATCTTTATCTATCTGAGGACATATATCCTGATCTGTGCCTCATAGAAATTATGACCGTGGTAACATGCAATCTGGGTTAGGGAAGAGAGTCCTGGGGCCCAGAGGTTGGAAAAGATGTGGAACTTTTTCTTTTTCTTCTCCTTTTCTGTATGGTGTGGTTGATACTGCATGGAGTTTGATTTGTTCATGCAATGTGATAGTTGTATTTTATACACAGGAGTCTACTGTCTTAAGACCTATTAAGCACCTTGCATTATACATATTTGCTAAAGCTACTATTAGTGTTTTCTTCAAATCTCTCTCAAATCTCTCTCTCTCTCTCTCTCTCTCTCTCTCTCTCTCTCTCTCTCTCTCTCTCTTTTGGTGGTGGTGGTTTAAGGCTATGAATGCATCTTTATAAAAATGAAGACAACTATTAATGTAAGCCCCTAAACACTTGAACCCAGACAATATAAAGAGCCTTGCAATTCAGAATTTGCTTTAATTATTGAAGTAAAAAATGGGGAAGAACAATTAAAAACTTCTTGTCTTGCGATGGTATTCCTGGTATACCAGGAACTTAATGAGGGATGATAATAATGATTAGGTTAATGATAATCACATCAAAATCATAAAAGTATGTTTAAAAGCCTAAAATGAGTTTCCTGCTGAGATGATAAAAATGATTTTCTAACTTCACACAAAGGGTAGAAGAAGAAGAAAAAGAAAAACACCTTATTCCTCTCACATAGCTCACTCTTCACCCTGTGTAGCAGTCACAACAAATCAGCAGTACAATTACTGAGCACCGAACATGTTGGATATTGATAGTTGTAAGTTATTTCCAAATATATGCGACTGACCAAATGAGATAAAGGAGTACAGTTGGGACAGTGCAAACTACAAACACAAATATTGGCAAATGTTTAAAAAATTTAAACACTCTGAACAAAATAATCTAATGCAGTAATTAAGATCTGAGTGCTGTTTGCATCTCTTGATCTCTTACGATGCCTCTGTATCACCTTGAAATAAACCTTAATGGCAAAATATGTTAACATTTCTCTGCAGGCCGCAGACCTTTCCTTCAATTCTTCCTTATAAAATCACATTAAATTCAATGGTGATAATCCTCTAATTGTGCCAGTAGAATCAAATAAAACCCTCAAGAATCAACAATAAAAAGACTCAGCTTCTAAACTGTGCCTTGTCTAGTCTAATTCTCCCGCCATTTTCCCCAAGTCTCTGTATTTTACCCTAACAATGTATTAATGTCAAATTGCCTTGTATTTCTATGTAAACAACTGCCTATCTCTACTTTCACTACAGTTAACTTCATTAGCATCCACGTATATTAATTTGCCTAATGTCACAACCACATCTGTCCTTGTTTTATTCTAAAAGTGTCTATTCCCACTATTGCCTTCCAGTACTGCATATCTCCAAGGTCATTTTTCTCTTTGAATATAAACCACCCTTTAAAGGCTGGGTGTGAGGGTGCACACTGTAATTCTAGAACTCAGGGAGACTGAAGCAGGAGGATCACAAATGTGAACCATCCTGGGCAACTTAGTGACTGAGAAGACCCCTGGAAAGAGGCAAACAAGCAAGCAAGAAAGAGAAATTTAAAAGGGCCAGCATGCCACCCTGGGTTCAATCCTCAATACCACAAAAAATAATAATTAAATAAGTACAGTTCAACAGTTACTGTGTTACTCCATTAGTCACAGATGTGTTATAATTGAACCTTTTGTGGCTTTCATTAAATTATTCAATGAAGTATAAAATATATACATGCCAAAAATTATATAAATTGTATATAAGAATTTCATCACACAATAAGAGTTTTATCAATTGAGCATTCCCATGTAATTACCGTGCAGATCCAAAGTATCAAGGATCCGAATTTGTTTTTTCTTTTTCTTTTTTATTTTAAAGAGGATAAAACCAAGGAACATAAAACAGAATAAAACCAATAAAAATAAACCAGTGTAAGTGATACAGGACTTTGAAACCTTTTGAAATCAACAATAGTTACCATAATGCTTTCTGTTGTCTTCAAAATAGCTGCAGATAACTTTGGACATAGTAAAAATCAAACAGAACAGAATAGAATAGAAACAATAAAAACAAAACAGTGAATGCAATAAAGGACTTCGAAACAAGCCAATAGTAAATCCAAAATGGCTACCATATCATTTTCATTGTTTTGTTGGGTTGGGTTTTACTCTCTTTCGTTTGGTTTGATTATGTTAAATCTGATGGCAGAAGCAGCTATTTAAAAGGCAGCAAGACATATAAAGATCCGAATGTTTCCGGCAGGACAGACAGCTACTCCAGGGCCTCTTGTCTTAATCATTACTTCTGCTATAAGTGACTGTGCCTGAGTTTGAACCCACATAAACGGAATGGCACCGTGTACCCTCATTTGAGTCTGAAATGTATACTTCAAGTTTTGTGAGATTTGCCCACAGCTGCTCATTCGATGTGGTTCATCATTGTACAGAAGTCTACAGTATTTCATCAATAATGGCATCACACCATGTTTACATGTTCTTTGGCTGCTCATTATTAAGTTTCTTTTCAGTTCAAGGATACTGAGAATAATTATTTCTCATGCTTTTAAAAATTTATTTATTTATTTGCACTGCTGGGGAAGGAATTCAGGGCCTTTCTACTGAGCTGTGTCCTCAGCCCTTTTTTAGTTTTTTTACTTTGAGACAGGGTTTGCTAAGTTGCCAAGGGTGGGCTGGGACTTGGGATCCTCCTGCCTCAGCTTCCCAGAGTGCTGGGATACAAACTTGTGTCACTGTACCTGTCTCTGAGACATATATATATATATATATATATTTCTTTATTTTAGTTAATTTTACCGTTAGACTGTGGGACTGCATGCAGATCCTGTTGGGATTTTGAAAGGTATTCATTTGCATTTATAAAGTGAGTCAAAATTAAATGTTATCTACATAGAACTGACACTGATCCTCTTTCTCGTGGTTGTGTAGTTCTAGCGTTCCGTTATTTCCTTTCTGGGTTTCTGTAACCTGCACTGGAGAGTTTTAAAAGTTGGTTTTCTCATAGCTCTGCAATTTCTCCAGACCTCCCCTCGCTGAGCGCATAGCCAACACCTTCCCCTCCCCAGCCGCAAAGCAGCCACCTACGCAGACTGCACCGGGTTCGGAGCCTGGGTCCTTTCCACAGCAAAGGGAGCCAAGAGCTGAAGGCGCCTGCCAGTGGCAGAACGGGTGTGGAGATTGATTGCCCCTCTGTGCTCCCGCTGCTATGCTCATAAATGTGAAAGCCCTCGCCTACGCTGCGCAGGGACGCGGCGATTTGAGGCAGATGGACCCCTCCAGCTCCCCGGAGGAAGTTTACCGATGTCCTTTTTTCTTCTTACCAAAACAGTTGGTCTGCTTTCATTTGTTCTGTGGTGAACCTGAGGATAGGTACTGAGTGCCTGGTAACATTTCTCTAAACTTCGTGGATAGTCTCTGAAGTTCTTGTATCATATTTTGTCATAATATTTCTAAATACATTAGAAATAGTACAGTAATTTTGTTGTTACGATGACCTGTATTATCTTGTTACTATATAAAAATTAATAAAATAAAATGATAATCTCATATCCAGAATTTTGTTCATTTTATTACTTCAGTGTATTCTGAAGTTGATTTCCTTCACTTGTGTTAATAGGGAAAAACCTGCCGGGCGTGGTGGCGCACGCCTTTAATCCCAGCACTCGGGAGGCTTAGGTAGGAGGAGCGTTGTGAGTTCGAGGCCGGCGTGGGCTACAGCGCGAGTGCAAGGCCGGCCTGAGCTACATAGTGCGACCCTGCCTCAAAAAACCAGGGCTGGGAGTTTGGCTCGGTGCCTTAAGCGCCTGCCCTGGCAGGCGGGAGGTTGTGAGTTCAATCCCCGGTGCCGCAAAAAAAAAAAAAAAGTAGGGGAAAAACCTGAGCAAATTCCCTTTTGTCAGTGGCTGTCCGTGCTGCTGCTCCGGCCCAGAAATTTTAATGAAATCTTACATTCATTTTCAGTAATTGTTACACAAAATTCCTAGAAATTAGACCGAGGAAGAACAGAAAAAATAAAAAGTAGATAGAAGATGAAGAAATTGCAATTTTAAAATTACACTTCTCAGAAAAACTGCAACTTCCAGAACAGCTTTTTTTCTGTATTTCAGCCTCAAGGAATCTCACAGACTCAGCCCAGTGACAAGACCACCTTACACCATACACCCAAAATTATTTTACAGATTATACAGATTGATGCAATCTCAATGAAAAGCCCATCAGCATAGCTCAAAAAACTATAGAAAATATTCCTAAAATTCATTTGGAACCAGAAGAGACCTAGAAAAGCTAAAAAGTGTTCTGGGCAACAAAGGCAAGGCAGAAGGTGTCACAATCCCTGGTGAAATTATACTACAAAGCTGCTATGATAAAAACAGCATAGTACTGGCAAAAACCCAGACCTGAGGATTAGTGGAACAGATGAGAAGAGGCAAAAATAAATTCAAACACGCTCAATTGTCTTATCTTTGATAGAGGGGTCAAACACATTTACCAGAAGAAAGAAAGCCTCTTTTAAAAATTATGTTGGAAAAACCGGCTTTCCACATAC
Source organism: Dasyprocta punctata (assembly GCA_004363535.1). Lineage (NCBI taxonomy): Eukaryota > Metazoa > Chordata > Mammalia > Rodentia > Dasyproctidae > Dasyprocta > Dasyprocta punctata. The sequence goes on from RJWM01033647.1 coordinate 7,275, forward strand.
CAAAGACTAAAGCTTGATCCATGGCCCTCACGGTGCACTAAACTAAAATCAAAATGGATCACAAATCTAAATATGAAAAGAGAAACACTATATCTGCTGGAAGATAGAACGGGTAGAACTAAGAAAGACATAGGTGTAGGCAAAGACTTCATAAACAGGATATAACACAAAGAATCAACAACTGGGATCTCATCCTGTTAAAAAACTTTTGCACAGCAAAATAAATCACCAAAAGAGTGAAAAGACAGCCCACAAAGTGGGAAAAATTCTTAGCCAGTTGTTCTTCACAAGAAGGACAAATATGTAGAATATATAAAGAATTGAAAAAAAAATCAGTCTCCAGCACAAATTTAAAGACCCAGTTCAAAATGTGCATCTGAAATGAATGGAAACTTCTCAGAAGAAAAATACAAATAGCAAATAAATACACAAAAAAATGCTCCACATCACTGATCATTTGGGAGATGCAAATTAAAACAAATGTGAAATTCTATCTCACTCTAGAAATAATGGCTCTTGTCAACAAACTAACCAATAAACAATGCTGGGAGGTCTGTGGGGAAAAAAGAACTCTTCTCCACTGTTGGTGGGAGTTTAGACTGATGAAGTCACTGTGGAAATCAGTGTGGCGACTCCTCAAAAAACTAAGACTTGAGGTTCCATTGCACTCAGCTATTCCCCTTCTTGATATCCTCCCACAATAATTAAAAGCACCACACCAGAGCAATACACGCACACCCATGTTACAGCAGCACAGTCTGTAATAGCTAAACCTTGGAAACAACCCAAATGCCCATCAACCAAGGAATGGATCAAAAAGCTAAGTAGAAAGAACTAAAATCAGAAAGAAACAATGGAAAATTTATACCACCAAAATTTAAAGTCTTCATAAGGTAATTTTTTGAAATAATTAAGTTTATAGGTATAATTTAGATGTTCATAATATCGCATTCATCATACGAAATTTGGACCTGTACAAGATATACCTTGGTTCCTGTTTTTTTTCCCCATTTCCCTCTCAAATTTGTACTTCTTATGGCTGAGTAGTACTCTGTTATACTAATTACTTTTGGTGGAGGCTGTGAAAAATTTATTCTTAAGGAATTGTTTTGGGGTAACTTGCAGTCTCATTACACAGTACTAACTACAGTTTTGAGATCCATTCCAGGAGAACATAGTTTCTTTCTGTTGGAATTTCATGTTAGATACATGTTGGATACTTATTTCACTTTCTCTTTCTCTTCAAATGAGAAGCTGTGAGCTAAGGTAAAAGCAGCCCTGAACTACTCGCAGCCCTGAACTACTCTGCTTTGTGAAAGAAGATAGGGGTTAAAAGAAAATTTCTTTTTTTGCCCATTTCATGGTGACCTTTCTCAGTTTGAGGTTCATTTAGATACAACAACTTTTTAACTGGATTCTGCATTTCTGTGATGAGTACTTTGACTCACATATCATTGTTAAATTAGTACCTAGAATATATTCTGCTTTTCTAATATGACACCACCTGATAGGGATTTTTAAAAGAACATCATTGCATGTATCATTTGATAGAATTGTTATGACTTATACTAGACCCCTTCTTTCCATCTAATATATACTGGTTTTCCCATGTCTAAGGCATAATACCCAACACCACGAGTTATAGGAGGAGTGGTTTACCTGGCTTACAGGTTTCTGTGGGCTCAATGGATGGTTAGCTGACTCTCAGGCAGAAAGAGCATGACAGAAGAGCACTGAGGAGCAAAGCTACTCAACCCACGGAGCCAGGAAGATGGAAAGAGGAGCCATATATAAGAATACAGCTTTCTGGGTCCCGTCCTCAGAGACCCACCTCCTGTGACCAGAAGCCACCTATGAATGAACGAGACCTTGAGGTGACATTTTAGATCTAAACCATAAAACCACACCACAGTCAAATTAGTTAATTATTTGCATGAATGCTTTTAGAAAAAAATGGCATCTTTCCCCAAAACTCATACATTATTTTTTTGCTTTGTCATATGATAGCGATGTAACTAATACCATCACTAAGGATCTCACTACTGAAAGTGTGGGGTTACTGCCAATCCGTGACTCTAGGTTCCGACTCCCTGGGTATCGCCTTTGCACTGCAGCATGTAGTTCAGTATATGGCAATCTCAGGAAGAGCCTAAGGACACAAATTCAGCAACAATGTCAAAGCCAATATTAATTAGTTTAGTTCTGAGTAACTTCCTGTGGTTCTGGCATCCTATCTTTCCTGCGTCTAAATAGGACGTGGAGCACTAAGTACAGTTCAATACAGTGCTTACGTACCGTGTTGGTGTGTGTGCCCTAGAAACCAGGTAGGACATTCCAGAGGCCGTGTATCTGCAGAGACTTGTGGAGTGGGAAACGGAACTAAAGTCAAAGAAAAGTAGGCTAATCTGACATGGGGAAAGGAAACACAGCTGGATAAATGTTTTATGACAAACTTATAATACATATATTTTAAATTAAACTGACTTTAAAAACTTACAGTACTCTGTATAATGCTGGTCACTTTTGGAAGATGTTGCAGAGGCTATAGTTTTGAATGTTCATTGACTAACAGGGATGAAAGGAAAGGTGAAGTTCTGAGAAGAAAAAAAAACAGGCATATTTTTCTAAAAGGGAAAAGAAATCATCAGAGCCATGTAACAGAGAACACACTTTAACTGCAGTGGACAGAACTGGGACCACTAAGAGAAATATCAGAAAGCAATACAGTTTTGATGTAAACGACATGGCTCTGGTCATAATTCTAATTGCTAGACTCTATGTAAAATTAAAACGTGTTTTTCTGCAAGGTGCTGGGTTTCTCACCACAGGAAGTTTTCCAGCAGGATATCATGCTGGAAAATTGAGCAAGATGATCCTAAAGATGCTTTTGAAGTAAGTTTTAGATTTAGGGCAATATCATTAAAGTAAAACGTGAACTCTAGTCACATCTGTGTCCTCCACAGAGTCTCTTATCTTACTGACCCATCAACGCCTAGATAGTTCAGCTGCCTGAAATGAGTTCCCAAAAGTTTCCAGAAAGCAATTTTTAAAATATTCTATATTTTTCTAAATTAGATTTTTATGAATTCTATGAAAGTTAAAAACTCGAGAGGATATTGTCAAATTTTAAATTGCTTTTATTATTTTGTTTTCATTTGATTAGTTTTTGGCAGTATACATCAACTTTTCAGCCAGAATTCAAAGAGGATGAGAAGTTTAACATTTCCCTCCAATTAACAATCTACCATTAACAGGGCTGAGCAACGAAAATTTCCGGTGGTGAGATGTGCTTTGCATAAGAGAGCAGAAATCTTCTCTGTTGAGGGAGTTATGTGGAGTACAAGACATCACTAATGTATTATCTTGTGACTGGGGTCTTCATAATAGAGAATAATGAGATAATAAACAATTATTTGGGATTGGAGTAGATGACACCTAGGGGATTTTGTGTGAATAAAAGAAATTACAACCATGAAATGGGTGGCAGGAGTTCTAAAAAATCAACAAATCTTTCTTGTAAAGTGAAATTGCTACTTGCAGATAACCTAGTATAGATCGGTTAATTCCACTGAATTGCAAGACTGTCATTTTCCTTGAACAAGTTAGTAACTCTCATCCTCAGGACTCTGACAGAAGGCTTGCTGAGCAAGCCTCCACTTCCTCGCCACAGGAATTTACAACCTAAATTGTGTCTGGCAGAAAACAAGGGCAAGAGCCTACAGCTGAACCCCAGCTAAGTCTGGTTATGGATCAGCACACTTGAAATCTGCCTGAAACATTTCCTAGGGGGAGCAATTGTTTTTCAGTCTTTCTGGTTATCACTGAACTCAGTGTCTTTACCATGTGTTCTTTAAGGGACTAGAAACTCAGATCGCTTCACCCTCTTCCTACCAAAATCTTTCCAAAGAAGAAATCTAGATTCATATACACTACAATCCTCTCAGCTATATTTGTATTTTAAAAGGCTGCAGAGGCTTAACGCAAGGTATGTAAACCCCAAGTACAAAAAGGGTACAGAGTTTCATTTCAGGGGTTGGGCAGAAAGTCCCCCAAGGCGATGGCAACATGCGCGCAGCATCCTAAGGTCTGTGCCACTGGGTCTCTCTGTCAGCAGCACATGTCCCGGGTTAACAAAGTACAGAATATTAGTGTTTAAGGGAATCACAACAAACACTTTCAAGTCTGTCAATATGTAAATTAAAATAAAAGTCAAAACAGTAAACACAACAACAAAAACCCTGAAGAAAAAAGGGATAAAGATGTACGATTGTCACAAAACACAATTGCCCAGTTACAAAATACAAGAAAAAAATAAAAAATCCGGTCTTCCTTACTTGTAGTCATGGGACTAGTTCCCCACCTCTTTAATCAATCATTGATATTCTACAAGAACTGATTAAAATATGATTAAGGTCATATTTCAGTGTTACCTGGATGTTCTTTTTGTGCTGTGGGCAGTTAAAAAAGAGATGTGATATTTGAAGTAGAGTTATGATCACATAATATCTAAAACTATTCTTTCTAAGGAAATATTTTGATTTTTTGATGAGTGTGTGTATGTATGCATGTGTTAGTAGTGGTGGGAAATATAGTCTGAGGGCAAAGACATATATTTCTTTTCCTAATAATGAAAAATCTAAAGTTTGCATTTTGTAATCATAATGTATTCATCATAAAAACAAGTGACCTTTAACTTACTGAGCTATTCTTTTGCGGTAATAAAACAGCTAAGATAAGGTAAATGCAAGTTTTAGTAGTGGTTACTGTAATCTGCCATCAATGTAGTACCTCAAGGCCAGTTTCATATCAGCCTTTGTTCTTCCCAGGTGGCATTGGGTTTGACTCTCAAAATACCACAGTAAATGGTTTCTATCACCAGTATCTACAGTTGGAGAGCAGGCTGAGGCCAGCATGGGGAGCTGGAAAGAGTGGACAGCTGTGTGAAGGTGGGGCAGCCTCTACTTCTCCATTTCTCTCAGTCATCTGGGAGGCTCCTGAATGCAAAATATTTTTGATAGCTATAATCAAAGAGGACATTATAAACTCCTACATAGACAAATCGGAAGCTGCCAAATTACACTTTTATGTTGACCTCACTTGGAAATTATATTGCAAACACTAACTCTCAGATATCTATTCATGATTTCTCTTCAAGGAAAAAGTGATTACAAAACCTGAAAGTTAAAAAGAAAAAGTGCCCCCCTCAATATTAATTGCCGCAGAGGAAGACAGTCAATCAAGTACTTATGATTTATTCCACTCGTATTTATGGTATTTGGATGAAAAACAGATGACCCAGGCTAATCTCCTTGTAAATTTGACAGCTGGACCACCTGACATACAGACTGCTTGAGTTTGGTAGGTTAAGAGTATTTATCTGGGAAATAGTTTTAGTAAGATTGCCCTGGTTTAGGATGGTTTATGGTAAACAAATGTAGAATCTATGCCTTTAGAAAGCTGGTTCTCTGACCCCTGTCATATGATCTACACAGCTGTGCAGGTATAAAATAGATATGTCCTATAAAGTTAGCACTTCCTCCACGTAATAACCCACAAGTTTCTTTAGAGTTTGAGCAAATTGTTTTGGCCAAGTTTTGGGAGTGGTGCGTGGTGCCTCAAACCTCTCATTGTTTGTATACTGAATGTATCTTTGGATTAATTTGCAAGTTGTGATTCTGAGTGCTATCTTTTATTCATGGAAGTCGGATTTGATAAATTAATTTCTGTGATAACATGGTTACTTGTTTATATTCTCCACTTTAGAAGGTTGTATCAAAATTTCTCTGAAACTCAGTCCCACCACTACAATCTCCTTTGACAAATATTATGACACCACAAGCAGCCCAGTTTCCCATGCCATTCCTTTAATCTGATTCTCATTCTACATACTTTCAATGTCATTTTACCTGCCTTGATTGTATGCTTTTCAGAAATCCCCATTGCTTCTACTGTGTCCCTTTATTTAGCATTCTGAGGCTATAATGAACATAATCCCAGAATACATCAACATTACTTTCTGAGTGATTCTCACAGTGTCATGTCTTAGCCATAACTGGTTTACTTCTAAGAATGATACCTCAAAGATTTTTCACGGAAAAGTTGTTTACTCTTTTACAATGTTTTTCTCATGGCCTAACAATAAGGCATTTATCATGTTCCTAATTTCTCTGCATTTCTACTGTTTCTCTATAATCCATCAACTCTCCAAATGATTACCAGCTTGATGAAGCATTCTACATCTTTTAATAATTTGTTCCCTATGATTCTAAACCTTGTTTCAGTATCATGTGTTTCATCAAGTTTAGGTGTCTACAACAGACATCAATTTCAATGAGAATTATAATTACTCAGATGAAAAAAATTTAAACGTCTTGAGGCCCAAAGAATAGCATATTGTTTAGAATCAGAACCCCCTAAAATCAAACATAATTATATCCTTTTATGAAATCTTGTTCATATTAGTTCTATGCTCTAATGACCTTAATTGATGGTTCATTTTAGAGACTTATTTCATTTTTATCCACTAAAATGTAACTCCTAAAATGTTCTAAACTCTGAATTTTTCATCCACACTCATAGAACTTTTATACTAAAAAATTTGCAATATAGGCATTGGTAGAGAGATTAGAAGGAACACTTCGATAACTTCTTCTCTACAATTAGGAACATAAGGCAGTTTTAAAGTAAGGTCATGATCATGGTTATTCAGCTTTCAGTAAATACCAAAATGATTCCTCTAACTTTTCCATCCTTTTGTTATAGAGAGCTCTCTGTTGGTTCTTACTTCCATATATACAGTACTCGTGTGTCATTATGAAATGTATTTTGAAGATTCAATATTAAAATGCTCTTTTGTTTGCAAAGGTTTGCTACCTGACAATTACTTTCATTGATTATATTACCTAGCATCTATCTACTTACTAGTTCTTGTATTTGTTACATATTAAATGTGTGCCTGAAGGAAGCTGAGATCAGCAATATATTTAAACATCTCAAGAAAAGATTGTGTGAGCTTAACAGCCAGTAGTGGAAAGGTATAAGATAAAAAGGGAAAATTATGTTTTATCATAGTGGAATTTACCTATGTACATAGATAGTAAGTATTAATCACAATGAATTTTACATTCATAAGTTCCTAGATAGTCACAGTCCACTATAAGATATCAAATATGCCCATCATTTCAGAAGTTGTTCTCATTGTCCTTCCCATCACATTCCTCTCATCCCAGGTTGGAATTCACTTACTGACTTGCTTTCACAGAGTTGGAATTCACTTACTGACTTGTTGACCTTTACTTTAACTATCTAGAAACGATATTTTAAAATTTTACTCAAGAAATATTAAGAGAAAATGGTTATGTATTGTTTTAAAATAAATAATAGATTCTCAATCAATTAGAGTTTTTATTAGTAGAGAAAGACATGTTACAAATGAAGCCTTTATAGTATATATACCAAGTGTGGTAGATTAACTAATGGTTAATTTGCAATACCCAGCTGAACTCAATCAGCATGGTTCTGGGTGTGGAAGGTCCACCTGAAGATGGTTGCCAACAGCATGAAAGCAGAACTGGAGGGCAAGAGAGTGTGTTGTTGATTCTCCTGGAGAAGCTTGTCACACTGGTTTTCCCGATATGAACTTGGCTGTTCTCATCATCAGAGGAGCTCAGATACTGTCACTGAGGATGGCTGTGGTTCATTTGGGGGAGCTCTGATCCTTACCTTGAGCACTGCCTCCTGGCTCCAGTGCAATCCCTTAGCCTGCTGGCACAGACCCTGCTTCCTACTGGTGCAGACTTTCTCTCTTCCACCAATGACCTTTGGGCCTTCCGAGGGCAGACCTCTGATACAGACTTCCATGAGACATTGTTGTGGGCTCCAGGCTTCCAGCTGAACTCATGGAGGACACCGCCCTGAAATCCAGGCCCTCAGCTCAATTCTTTGGGTCTCCAGTGCATGGACAGATTGTTTGCACTCTTCTGCATTTGACTTTCTGGGTGAATATTATAAAATAATCCTATAAATGATGTGTCTTGTATTAAATTTATTCCCTTGCAAATCCTCACTATATCACCAAGCTGCCCCCTCTGTCTATCTCTCTCTCATACACACACAGACACACACACACACACACACAGACAAAAGTGCACCATATTATAAAGACAATGAAAATGAATAGTCTTAGTCTATAGCAGTAAAGTTAGGAGGAATCAAAGAATTTCATGAAAGTTTAGTCATCATGTTTTGTGTAGACGAGGGTTTAAGAACACAGAACCTGAGAAACTAAGAAAGTTTTTAATGAATACTGATCTGCAGCGGCGTCTGAGCAAAAATGCCCTGGAGAAATACCAGTGTCACAGTGTCGTTCCTTGCTGAAATGTTGGCTTCACCTTTACTCAAAAGGTTTTGTTTAAAAAAATTTTACAGCATCACACTCTGATGTAATTTCCTGGACCGTGGAACAGGAAGCAAGTGCACTCAGTAAAATAACCTCCGACTATTCAGACACACAGACCAATGTATCCTTGATCAAGTCCTTTTCTTCCCTAAAGCGCACTCATTAGAGACAAAAATACATTGCACTAAACGCAAATCACCTTTGCACTGCAGGTCTGAGCCCTGTCTTCCTCTTACTGTTTTGGCATAAACACGGTGATACAATACCCACGGACTAATGGGCTTTTCTAAAGTACATGTCGTTTCTCTCCTAATTATGTCAGTTGTCATGCTGGGTCTCAGTCTCAGACTTGGGAGTTTTGAACCAAGTGAAGGAAGTCATTGCTGCCCCATGGCAGCTGAAACCACCAATTCTCAAAGGTTGTTTTACCTTTTTTGTAAGAGAAACAGTTTTAAAAGTAAATTTCAAATCTAAACCTATTGGGACGTTTCTTAAATCTGTATGGTATACCCTTCAACTTTAGAAAAGTCGTATCAGCAAGTTTAGCAGCAAGCATTCATAACTGCATATATTCTCATAAATTTGGAGAATGTTTGTGGGTGTTATTACAGTGAACGTGAAAGTGCCTGTAATTTCTGTATTCCTGAATGAACATAGGAAAACGGGCTCTGCCCAACCTAGCAGAAAATATGGAGGAAAATGCTGAACAAAAAATGTGCGGTTAGCATACATAACTAATTTTCGACTTGTTACCTTCCAACTGGTCAAGCTAAAAGCCCTGGACTGAATTCTTTCCTTCATGCCAGGTTCAATCTTTAGTAGTGCCTTCAGAACAGACTCTTTAGATCACTTCTCTCTACCTTCCTGACCATAGCAGCCGCGCAGATGTCTCCCAGGAAGTCGCACTGCCTTTTCTCTATCTCGGCTGGAGTCTGGGATGGAAAGAGCAGGCTGCGTGGGTCCACACCTGTCCTTTGTGCAACGCCTCTCCCTGTTTGATTCTTACTAACTTATAAGACATTTTCTGCAGTTTGATACTAATACATTTTTCAATTCAAACTATTTTTGAAATATCTTATCCAGGTTGTGGCTTATAGTATCTGTAAATCATTTCAATGTAATCAAGTTTGTGAAATTTCTGTATTGGGGTTTGATACTTTTTCAGTCTTATTTTTAAAGTCATTTGATATTGCAATATTCAAATATGTATTTCAGTATTTGTTTTCTTACTGGAAGCTTTGTAATTTATATCTAAGTCTTTAATTCAGTTGGAATTTTAAAGGTTTATAGGACATAAAAATCAAATTCTACCATGAATATTGTTAACTAAAAGTCTCAAAACCATTTATTAAGTACTCATTTCTCAGTAACATTGGTTGTGATACATCAGAGTTCTCTCTGTCATTCATTTATCTTTTTTTTTTCAGTTTTTGAAACCAATGCTACCTTTACAATAGGGGTTTTGCTAGTTTCCTTATCTAAAACCGCACTCCTGAAAAACATAAGCATACATTCTTCTTTACTTCCTGTGTAACTTTCCTCCCTAGTAGATATCACTATCTGATACATTGTTTTCTTATTCATCTGAGTTATTATCATCCACTTAACCATGCTATAAGCTCCAGAAGAACAGGTTTGTTTGCTATACTACTGTTATGCTGCTAAACATTAAACCAAAATAAGAATAGAGTAGGTGCTGATAAATTACATTAAATCATACTGAACTGACAGTGTTTGTGTCTAGTTTCACTCCTATACAAACTATCCTTATTGTTATAATTTTATAATGTGCTGGTATTTTATATTTCAATTCTTTCACTTAGTATTAAGTAAGAATATCTCGGGGTAGCATCTTTAGTCATGCACATATATACAAGAACTGGCTTTCAGAACTATAAAATATCCATTTGCAGAGTTGATATTAAATCAGTATATGAGTTTGAGAGGAATAGAAATCTTTACTATACTATCTTTCTATACAAATATTATGTATCTTTTTTTATCTCTCATTTCATTGCCTTAAAGTAGTTTATAATTTCATAAGTTATCGGGGACCTGGTCTAGATCCCCAACCTCCTGAACAAGCGTATGGTGAAGGCTTAGATAAATGAGACAAATGGTATGGTTTTAGGGCTCCAGGAGGGTCAAAGCCCCTACAGAGTTCCTGACTCTGTAGCTGAGATAAGTACTAAGACAAAGAGCTTCTCTGGACCACCTGTATTTATTTTCATTGTGGACAAAGAGAGGGGATACTGAGGGAGGTGCCGGAACTGAGCAGGACTTGGGATTCACTTCAAGGACATCTCCAAGTAGGAAAAAATGCCAGAAAAGGAGAACTATCTTATCTCCAAGACTGAGATGCCTGCAGAGTAAGATGCTTCTATATTAACATAACTGATTATGGAGCCAAGATGTCCTCAGCTGCAACCTTCTTTACCTTGCCCTTTGAGGTATCTCTGACTTCATCAGCCACTATAGGCCTCAGTTAGGACCAGTGATTCACAGAGGTTCATTTACTATGAATCAGTTCCCATCGCCAGGCAAGGGCCCTAGGCCTAGGACAGGTTCACAGATAAATAAAAAGCCAATTAGTAAATTTTAAATCCTGCTCAGAGCCACTTCATAGTGGTCTCCAACAATAAGTTAAATTTTGCATGCTTTTTTATGTGGGTTACATTTGTTATATATTTGTTACTTTTGTGAATGACAATTTAAATGTTTTTATTTTTGTATTTTATGGAAAAAAGGTTTATGAATATAATCAAATAAATGTTTTGAAAAACAGACTAATGACAATTTATTTTCATCTAAAATCAATATTTTTAGTCTCTTCTTGATTCTTTTATCTTCTTGAGATGGCAAGTACCTCTAATAAATTGGTGAAAACAAATGATGATACATTTTTTTATCTTACTCTTGATTTTAATAACATCATTCTAACTTGGGAGTTATGTTTGTTACAGGAATTTTCTTCTAGGTATTTTTTTCAGGTTAGAAAATTTCTTTTGAATTACTCTTTCCTTTATGTTTTGTAACAAGTACTAAACATCTCTATTACAGGGAGTTTGGCTCAGTGGCTTAAGCACCTGCCTGGCAGGCATGAGGCTTGTGAGTTTGATCCACAGTGCCACAAAAAAGTAAATAAATAAAAAAATAAAATAAAATAAAATAAAAACCTCTATTAATGTCTGATTTACACTGTTATCAAAAGTCACATTTTTATGTTGTATAGAAAGCATTGGAATTTTGGAATAAAGTCTAATTTAGCATGTTGTAGTTTACTCTCTTACACATTGTTTACTACTTTTTAGATATCTTTTCAAATATTTTCACAAGAGCAAACAGTTTTCATTCTTTCCTCATTTGGATTTCATTTTGTTGTGTGAAAGAATGCATGAAAGCATTCCCATAATGACCTCCCTCCCCATTTCCAACAACTGTTTTCAAGAGGAATATGCTACTACTAAAGGATTAAGTTCTGTGATAAAAATTTTAAAAACTGCAGATCAGTTTTCTCCTAAAATTTTTCTGGAATGCATAAATGAAACTATTAATTGTTAATGAAAAAAATTTTAGTAACTGTGAATGAAATTTAAAAAATAAGTTATATAGCTATCATTAATTTCTTGAATGCTTTGACTGAATTAACTTTTCTCAGAGTGAAAACTAGAAATTATACAAGATTGCAGGAGAAGTCATAGATCTGTGCACTAATACTAGTTTAAAATGTAGAATGTCAAGTTTATTATTGCAATTAAATTGACTTCTTATTCACACAGAACTATAATTTCTAGAGGACAGTCAATAGAAGGGAATATTGTTCACTATATATTTTACCAAAATGAATATAAACAAAAATATATTTTAGGAACTAAGGATCAAGGGATGTTAGCAATCACTGTCATCTATACATTTCAATTGCCCATTCTCAGAGGGCGTCAGTTAATGATGTATATCCACGGGAACGGTAAGGAAATCTGCATCGACAATTATATAGTATACAATTCTTACCATATGATAATACCTTGGCAATGACGTTCAAATAATTAAGCACTGTTATTTGAGTGTCTTCTGGCTGAATGGGCACTGATCAGGTATAATAGTGACATACTGTTCATCCCTTTGCTTTAAACCTCGTGTTATTTGAAAAATGTTACTTTAAAAATAAAATACTTATGGGTCAACTGGAAAATGTAGTTAGCATTAAAAATCACTCAATCAATTATAATTTAAAATTATAGATTATGGCAATTCAAGAGTATTAGTAGACCTAAAGGAAGATTTAGTCAAATTGATAATGAGGAATTCACAAAAATCTGGTGATCAAATCATTGATCTGAAAATTGCATAAAGAATTTGGAAGCTTTAGTAATGCAAGAGTTTTGTATATAAGAAGAAATGTGTAGGAAATAAATATAAATTTATAGAATTTCTCTAAGATGAATACTTTCAATGAAGTGCACATGGTTAATATCCACTTCAAGATGAAAGCTCTAAAAATATGTAGAATTAAAAAGTTGATCACAACAAAAATAAGCAAGTGAAGATTCACTAATATTTGATAAGTGTATAGGTAAGTGTTTATTCATAAAACCAAAATCTAAAATCTTTCTGAAAATCAAAATATTTTCATGCTTTATTTTGGCACAAAAACTTGATGTGAATAAATGTGGGACTATTTTTTGCTTTTAGCACACTGTTTTATGTTTTATTTTTGTTAGTACATGTTTTCAGTACAGAATGATTACATTCAATCACAAGGGCTTGGTGCAAGTACATAACAAGTCTTACTACCTTTTACATTGCCCTCCCTCTCTGCCTCCTTCACAATCTCTTGGTACCCCATTCCATTTGCAAAGCTCTAGCTCTGTGTTTCCTTCTTTATGCTTTATTTTGATCTTTAGTTTATTTTTACTTCGGGTGCTTCATGTCAGAAAAACCATGTGATACATAATCTTGTATGTCTGATTTATTTCACTTAGCATTGTCTTCTCTAGATACATAAATTTTCCTACAAATGCCTCAAATTTAACCTTTTTTTTTTTTTTTTTTTT
>RJWM01033648.1:0-20413 GCA_004363535.1 Dasyprocta punctata
AATCCATTAAAAGACTTCTAGAAGTAATAACCAAATTTAGTAATGTAGCTGGATACAAGGTGAACACTCAAAAATCAATAGCATTCCTGTACACAAACAACAAAGTCACTGAGAGAGAAATAAGGGAAACCACACCCTTCAGTATAACATCCAAAAAAATGAAATACTTAGGAATCAATCTAACAAAGGAAGTAAAAGAACTATACAGTGAAAATTATATTACTCTGAAGAAGGAAATCAAAGAAGATTTCAGAGAATGGAAAGATATTCCCTGTTCATGGATAGGAAGAACAAACATCTTGAAAATGGCCAGTCTTCCAAAATTATTATACAGATTTAATGCAATCCCAGTCGAAATACCACTTGCCTACCTCACAGAACTAGAGAAAGCATTCCTGAAATTCATCTGGAACCAGAAAAGACCTAGAATAGCAAAGGCAATTCTGGACAACAAAGGGAAGGTAGGAGGCATCACAATCCCCAACTTGAAACTATACTATAAAGCTACTGTGATAAAATCAGCATGGTACTGGAATCAAAACAGACCTGAAGATCAGTGGAATAGATTAGAAGATACAGCCACAACTACAAACCCACTAAGCCACCTCATCTTTGACAAAGGGGCCAAACACGTACATTGCAAGAAAGATAGCCTCTTTAACAAATGGTGCTGGAAAAACTGGCTTTCTATATGCCATAAACTAAAACTAGATCCATGTCTGTCACCATGCACTAAAATAAAGTCAAAATGGATCAAAGATCTGAATATTAAAACAGAGACCCTAAACTTACTAGAAGACAGAGTAGGTAAAAATCTTGATGACATAGGAGTAGGCAGAGAGTTCATGAACAAAAATGAAATTGCACAGGAAACACTTCCCAGAATCAACAACTGGGATCTCATCTTACTAAAAAGTTTTTGTATGTCAAAGGAAATCTCCAACAGAGTGAAAAGAAAACCCACGAATTGGGAAAACATCTTAACCAATTGTCCATCAGACAAAGGACTTCTATCTAAAAAGTATAAAGAATCAAAAGAAATCAGACCCCTAAAATTCAAGGACCCAATCCAAAAATGGGCATCTGAGATGAATACACACTTCTCAGAGAACGAAAAACAAATGGCAAATAAATATATGAAAAAATGTTCAACATCAATGGTCATTCGCGAAATACTAATTAAAACAACACAGATTCCATCTCACTCCAGAAAGAATGGCCAAGATTAAAAAATCAAGCAACAACAAATGCTGGAGGGGCTGTGGGGAAAAAGGAACTCTTCTCCACTGTTGGTGGGAGTGTAGACTGGTGCAACCACTGTGGAAATCAGTGTGGAGATTCCTCAAGAAGCTAGGAATAGAGATCCCATTGAACACAGCTATCCCACTTCTGGCCATTTTTCCAGAAGAATTGAAAACATCATACCACAGTGATATTTGTGCACCCATGTTTAAAGCAACCCAATTTGTAATAGCAATCTTGAAAACAACCCAAGTGCCCATCAATCAAAGAACAGATAAAAAAGATGTGGTATTTTTATACAATGGAGTACTACTCAGCTATCAAGAAAGATTGCATTGAAACTCTTCTAAGTAAATGGACACAACTTGAGACCATACTCATAAGTGAGATAAATCAAACCCGCATATGTAAATACCATATTGTCTCCTTAGTGTAAGAAACCGGAAAAGTATATATGATGCAAAATCTACAATAAATACTATGTAAGGGTAAAAAACTGCTTGAAGAGCCAAAGTAATTGGGAAGGGAAAAGGAGGGAAGAGGGAAGGGAAAAGGAAAAGATATAAATCTGTATACATGTATATGTAAGATAACTAAAACAAACACACTGCTGAATGTATTCGTTATTGAGAAAGAACAGTTAATACTCATATGATTAGATCAATTTTACATGTCTATATCTGTTAATGTAAACAATCATTTTGAAGATAACGATATGCAATATTGTAACCATTGTCAAGTTTCTGTCATTCTGTTTTGTAAACCTATAATGTTACTGTTGTGCATTTGCTCTAGTTGTTTGTCTTTTGCTTTTTGTCTTTCGTATATGTGTCTTTTTTTTCTCTTAAATAAAAAAAAAAAGAAGAGTATGGTAGGGTTTTGGTTATGGGGGCATGAGTCCTCATTGAGCTGCTTTCAGTAGAGTAGGGGTGATGGGGTGTATTTAGTAGGGGTGACTGGTAAGAAACAGGGTGGTGTTCACTTAATTGAACTGAGACATATGTGTCTAAATGAAGCTGGACAGGGCCTGGAAAAGACAAGAAGCAAATGTGATTCTTGAAACAATGGGGTATTGAAACAATGGGCTCCAGAAGGGGTATGAGCCAGGAGCTCCAAGAAGTGGTCAGCCAGCCAAGAAGGGTCCAGCCAAGACAAGGCCTGATCTTAGTGGGTGGTGGCTTGATCATGTAAACTTCTGATGAAGAAACACAAGTCCAGATTGCTGGTGAAGAAACAGCTGGTTTCCTATAGAAAGACATGGAGACTATGCTTTTCTGCAATAAGCAAATTTAGACCTTAGTGGTTTTGAACCACAACAGCAGTCAGCAAGTCAATTTGATCCTGTAGGTTAGCATGTTCAATGGAAATGTGCTTTAGTTTCTGACACCTGCTTAGATAGTTTGGAGAAATGTGAACAGAAGTTACAACTCGAGCTGGCTCCCACTACTGAGGCCTATCAGCAGGGGGAAGAGCTGTGCTACTCATTTGGAATGAACTAGAATTTGCACTGGGATGGGGATGGGTCCCTTTTCTGTGGAATAAAGGATAGGGTTTGGGGTAAGTAAGCCAAGGAAGTTACTTTAGAAATGGCTCACCAATTAAACTTCTTACAGCTTCTTCTTGTCTCAAAAGAATTGCATGAGACCAGAAGGTAATGGTGCCAAAAGTATATTTGAAAAGTGAGGGGTGAAGGGAAAAGGGAAAAACATGCTCTGTAGAGCAAACTTGGGCCAAACAAGAGAGCAAATGCATAAAAAGAGCAAAAATAAAAGTATACCCTGTGTCTGGAAGACACAGAATAGGCTACCATACAAAGTCCTAATAGCAAGCTCCTTGAAGCACCTATGTCCTTGTATGTTGTCCATATGTTATGTGAGCCCATGAGAAGTTCCACACAGGGATCCTGGGAATTATTTGGGACTCAACCTTGTGATTGACAGGTCCCACTCATTTCCCCATCAGCTTTGCCACACCCTACCTCCTATATCATTTCCCCCTGAGAGACACAAATTCCATAAATCTTTATGGGATACTAAAGAACTGGTGGTCTCTGTAGCTTCTTCAAGCTGGAAGTGCTGTAGAACCTACCTATGAGAGAGTATGTCTCTCCAACTACCTTGGAGTGTTGTGGCTCATGGCTGGGTTAAAGAAAGAAAAACCGGTGAGAAAGTAACAATAAGCGAGATAGTGATCTTTAAGCTGCCTGTTTGGTGGGAGAAAGAAATTTTACTATTAGCCCAAATGTAAGGAACAGGTCAGATTTCCATGTTTTCTATAGAGAAAACTATGCTAGAGAGACATGTCAGATAAATTATTAAAAGTCTGAGAGCCATGGACTTAGCAAGATTCTGTTTACTTATCTGTTGCATCACTGGAGCCTTGCTTTTGTGAAGAGAAGTTGCTGGTCTTGCAGAGGTTCATGGGAGTAACTTTTTCCTCTTGGATGATCTCGTTCTTTATCAGGGACCCCTACAGTGAGCCTCCAACCTCCTGCAAGGTGCTATAGCACATGCCAAGAGAGAAAGAAGAAAAAAAATGGCAGCACAGCAGAAAGCCAGGAGAACCGGTTGTTTACAGGAACAAAAAGCCCTGAGGCATTCAGGACCTTATCATTTATTGATTGAGGACAGGATTTGAGGAGGGGATTATAGATGACTCAGAGGGTGGTGGTGGTCTTCTCCTGAGAAGGATCTTGCCTTTTTGTTTTTGTAATTGCAGCATTTGAAACTGCATACAAGCTGTGTTGGCCATCATAGCAACAAACATTTTCGGGAGTTCATGGGAGATCCTGTCAGGTCTTCAGCATGTGAGCCTCCTGTGTTGTCTTCTTTAGTTGTCTCCATATCACGGGCTTTGTAGCCTGCAGTGGATTTCAGTGTTGGGCTTTTCTCCAGGGTCATCCTTGAGAATTCTTGTACTGGGGACTGGACAGGAACAGACTCTACCACAGGGCTAAGATCTTTCTCTCTACATCAGTGAAATGTTCCAGGAGGGCAACCATAACAGTGTTCTATTGTCTGTTAACACAGCATACCCTTGACCCTTAATTACACTGGGCCATCCCACTTTCCTGCTTGGATGTCCTTCTATGGGACTTGAGCCCTAGATGTGCTCATAAAATTTGTCCTTTTGCCAGTGACCATCCTGATGGATGGTATTTACTTTCTGCAACCAGGTTTCGAAAATTGAAGGTAAAGATAGCAAGATCTAGTTGCTCATGTGGAGGTAATCATATTCTCCCTTTTTGGTTTTGTAATTGTGCCTTCGGCCACAGCTGTGTTCTGTACTGACCTTTCTAAGGCCTAGTCCTGTCTAACTGCCTACAATATTTCTAAATAACTTAGCCATCTATAACATTTCCCTCTCTGAAGAAGTATCCCTAACTGCAGTTAAGAGAGCGTGGGCATAGTTCTCATCTAGCTGCTTTGAGCTGAGAAGGGTCAGTGCAGGGGCTACCACAGTCAGGGGCCTTCTCTAGAGAGCTAATCTATTGGTCCTCAGTTACACATCATGTTGTGGTTTAGCAGTTATAAACTCTCTTTACAAGGTTGATCTGGTGGGTTCTAGTAAAAGAAGTCTGGCAAATTTGTCATTGTTCCCTCTGCATGACCACTTGGAGTTTTGCAGCCTGTTTCTGAGAAATTAAAGCACATGTAATCAAAGCAGGAGAACTAGAATGAGAAAAGCAGGTTGGGGGAAGAGCCAAGCCTTGGAACTGTTCTTTAGGGATTGGAATAGGACTGTAACTTGCTGACTCTTAAACCCGTCTACTGATAGAGGTTATCTGTAAATCTGTTATTTTTTTTAATTTACAAAGAATCTGCAAAAAATCAATAGAACAGACAAGCAGGTTTAGCAAGGTTATGGTACAAGGTCACAAAGCCATATACAGAAATCTAGTGTTAGCCTATATACAAGCAATGAACAATTCAAAAGTAAAATTGTAAAGGCATAAGTTACAGCATCACAAAAAAGCTTAAAGTAACATTACTGTATAACTCTACCAAAATACATTCATTATCTTTATCCTAAAAACTACAAAAACTGACCAAAAGTACTCAAATACAACCCAAATAAGTGGAGAGATACTATGTATGTGAATTGGACAAATATCAAAACATTTATTCTCCCTAAACGTATCTATAGATTCACCTCAATATCTATCAAAATCTCAGCAAGTTCTTTTTTTAAACTATCTTAACTATTTTTTTTATAAATCTGTTATTTTGCCATAAGTCTCTCTCCAGTTTTATCTGGAGGATGGAGAGTTTGGTGGTTTTGAAGGCCAATATTAGTTAAAAAATTTAAAGATTCTTGTTGAGCTTTTATACTTTTTACTATAGTTTTCCTTAATGACCTATAACACTACTCAGTTACTGGAGTATCTGGAAACTTCCAGAAGGGGCCAGCAATTAATGCCCTTTTAATATATAGCTTATTAGTATTGTTTTTATACTTCTTTTTGTTGTACTTTCTACCACATTAAAATAGACCTGTGTTAATTAAAATTAACCTCTTGCTATCTATTAAGATCACTTAAGTCTCCTCAGAATTACCTTAAAACCATGCACAGAGCCTCTCAGTTCCTCTGTCAGTGTCAGCCATCAGGATGAGTAATGGCCTTTGTTTGACCAATTGCTTTCTATGAAATCATGGGAGATGTTTCCCTCTAGTGACCTTCCTTTGGCACACTGTTCACTGTATTTCTATCCCCTAGGACCCAGAAATCTCCTTGGTCAGGAGATTGTGTGATTCACCAGAGTTGTAGGATGCTACAGAAAAGATTCCCTCATGTCCTAGATCCTTGTTGACCTTGGAGGACTGGGGCCAAAATACTGGCTTAGCCTCTTAGCCCAGTGACCCTTCTAGCTTTGGTCTCCAAACCTCAGTTGTTGAACACCCAGGAGAGAAGATCAGTGACATTATTATTGCAGACAGAACAGTGAGCTTAACTATTATAATCTCACCTGAATAGCAAGCACTTTGAAATACAAATCATAGGCAGAGGACTGAGAATAAGATTTTTGAAGCTTTGATTAAGGCCTTCTTGAAAACTTCTCCTTCAAGCTTTAAAGGTCAAGGAAGAATAGCCTCAGGCTCAGGGATAGTGGATGCCTCAAGGGCTAGAGATGTCTGGTTTTCCTGTAGCTCACATTAACATTTGAACACAAGCAAGGCTTATTTCTTTTGTGCAAAGATTGGACCATTTTTTCTCTTTCTTACAGTATAATCATAGTTGTGAAATAGCATCATAGTCAATATTTTCTTTTGCATTAAGTCATGTTTAAAGAAGGAAGCATTGCATAGCATTAAACCATTGCTTTCTAGTTCTTTGAAAGAGGGCTCTAGATGTCCCCCTTTTAAATTTGCTTTGAAATCAGTGGTTTTAATATTTACAACTTCTTCTTATTAGGGGCCATAGATTAACCCAAACTGGTTCAGTAATTTTCCATTGAACTTAACATAGTTTGAGTAAATCTTGATTCCAGGAGTCCCTGTATAAAGAATCCCTATACTTCCACATTCCTCCCACCTCAGCCTCTCCCATTTCAGGGACTACAGGCATATGCCACCATGCGTCACCTAGCTGGGGGGATCAGGAAATGGGAAGCTTCTTTTCTGTCACATGGCTCTGTTGCCCATCACAACAGTTTAAAGTGGCCCATCACAGCCACTTTATTCCCTCTGGCACAGGTCCTGTACAGCCATAGCTGCCTCTATCAATACCACTCCAAAGATAATCACACCACCATCTTGGTTGTATTGAATCAGCTTTTAAAAATTCTTGAGGTGTGGGCCAAGAAAAAGTTTCTCCATGAGTCTCATTAATTTATTGTATTTGTTGTGCTATATCTGCAAAAGCCCCCAGACCCAAAAGGATTTTTGCTGTTATGTTGGCTTTACTTCTCCATTTATTTATATCAGCCTGATCCATTCCAACCTCTTGTAACTGAACACTAAAATGTAAATATTGGCAGCATGACAAACAAGATGAAGTCAAGTGTCTCACGTCATCAAATAGATGATATCCTTTTATCACCAAATTTAAAATTCCAAGGTTAAATGGTCCCTGAGCTCTATTATTCAAGACATTTTGTTTTAATTTTTTAATAAGTTTAAAATCAAATAGTCAACGTTCAGGGACAAGCTGATTTTGATTATTCAGATCATTTCTAACCACTATCAGGAAAGAACAGGGTCCAAGAAATATCTGCATAGCTACCTTTTTAACAGACTGTTGATATTTAGATATACGAAGTTCAGAATGTTTTATTTTTAAATAGGCTGGAGGTGCAGGCTGAGGAGTTTCTTTAAAAGTCTCACCTGGCTCTGGGTCTCCCACAAGAGCCAGTGGCACAGTAAGCAGTTTTTCTTTTTCTTTATATTTTTCTCCCTTGTCCTGCTCTAAAACAGAAACTTTGGGTGTGCTAGTACTTAATGGTCCTAACATAGGTTATACCAAGGTTCAAACTGAGAGGGTCTCAGGAGAAACAGTTTGTCCTCTGCTGTGAGCTCCCTTTAAATTTTTTCTACCTTGTCCCAATTTTCAGTATCCAAAGGAGTCTTAAGGAGCAGTAGGGATGTCCTTTTTGCCTATCACTCTTTTGCTTTTTCAAGGAAACTTGAGACATGTCTCTCTGCTATCATTTACAGTGCATGACAGTGACCTGTTTAGGAAGATGGATTGCCTCCAGGAATTGTAGACTTTCTTGCCTGTGCCTTATAAATGATCATCTACCTGTAAGCCTCTTTACTTCCAGAATGCAACATGGGCATGTAGTACCAGGAAGGCATATTTGGAATCTGTATAGATGTCTAACTTTCTGCCTTTTCCTAATATCAATGCCCCGGCAACAGCTACCAGCTCTGCCTTTTGAGTAGAGGTTCCTGATGGAAGAGGTTTAACTTCAGTGAACTGTTGTGAGCTGGAGCTGCATAACCTATCTTTTGATGTCCTTTCCAGACAAAGATCCTTCCATCGGTGAACCACACTTCCCCAGGATCTTGCAGGGGCAGATCACTGATGTCCTACCTGCTTGCATAAGCCTAGAAGATCACTTGTTTACAAGGATGGCTAACTTTTGGCCAAAGGAGAAATAAAGAGTCTCTGACTAAGCCATCCCCTTGATCCAAACTACGGCTATAGACCCAGAGCAGGAGTTTTTAGAGAAAAAAATCAAGACAGAATTAAGTAATTGAATTGGCTAACAAATAACATCCAGTGTTACTCAGGGTTCCCCAGAGAAGATGATGATGTCTGTGGACAGGGGCATTGCAGTTACCAGAAAAGGGCCTCTACCAGAGAAGAAAATGAGGGTTTTGGCTGGCCCAGCCCATCCTTGCAAACAAGAACAGTCAGACATCCAGTGCCACAAGTCAGGCACATCAGCTGCCTCACATTTAGAGCAGGGTTTAGTCAGAGGCTTGGTTTAATCTCATCCTCAGTGTCTAGGTCCTTTGCACTTATTTTTTCTTTTGAGACAGGGTTTCAAACAGGTTGGCCTTGAACTCACTTTGTACCCCAGGCTGGCCTTGAACTCACAGCAGTCCTCCTGCCTCAGCCTCCTGAGTGCTGGCATTACAGGAGTGCACCACCTTGCCTGGCAGTTCCTTTGCACTTGAAACAGGAATCTTTTCCTCATTTGTCTCTGGGGTTTTCCTTAGATGACTTGGGTGGGTTTAAAGCATTACCAGTTGCAACAGCTGTAATATTATCAGCTCTCTTTTGTCCCTCCTCTGGGTCTTGATTGTTGAACACAGAAAAGACTGTGTCCAGCCACTGAACTACAGGTATTGGTGGTCCCATCTGAAGTTTTTATAGCTCACACTGAATATCTGGGGCTGACATAAAGATGAAATATTGTCCCATTAGTGCTTCTTCCTCCCTGAGAGATGGATCATATTGGTATATTTGAGAAAGGCTTCTGCTAATTGGTTACAAAAGCTAGCTGGATTTTCCTCTGTGCCCTATATGACACCACTCAATTTATCAAAATTAACAGACTTTTTAAAGTACCTTTTTATCCCCATAGTAAGAGCAGTGAGTAGAGGGGATGGACTTGGTTTATTGGCCTGGTGGTTGTAAGGAGGAACTAGAAGAGACCTCGTAGTGTCAGTCAGATCAGAGAGACGTGCATCCCCCCAAGAGACAAATAGGGATCTCAGAATAGGGTCATCTGGGATCATTTTCTTTTGGTGGCCTGTACTAAGTACCATCATTCTTGAACATTCCCTTTGGTAAAGAGTCACAAAAGCCTGAACATAGGCATTTTACTCTAGCTTTTATGTTCTAAGCAGGAACCCTGTAACTGGAGAATATTCTCATAGTTTAAAGTACCATCAAATATCCATCTTTTGCCACTTCCCAGCTCATATGGAACCCAGACCATATTACAATAGTAGATAAGCCATTCTTATTTTAAATTGTCAGGATCAAACCTGTCCCATTCATCAAGGATACAGCCAGGAGCCACAGTCCTCCAGTTGCAGCTCCACCCCACAAGGGTTTCCTGAGGTTTTAAAGGGGTAGCATTCAATTTTTCTTTTTCATGAGACAAGAAAGAAAGAGGGTCCTCTCTTGTTCTCACAAACCCATATTCTGTTTAAGCTCAGAGGTTTAGTTTGTAGGGCCAGTTACTTAAAAAAAAAGATAAAAGATAAAAGGAGATGGAGAAAAACAGAAAGTGGTAGTTGAAGATACACACCCATATACAAGTTACACATAGTCACACAATAAGACAAGAGGGTGGCCGGCCACATGGCAAGTTAACATGGTAGCACTGTGGTCCAAAACACAAACTGAGAAAAAGCCACTTACAAACTACAAGAAGTGGAAACCAGGCCAATTTCCAAAAACCATAACAAAATACACAACAAACAAATGTGTGGGCAAGGTATACTCTTGGAGTAAATCTAAATGGCTAAAAAGAAAAACAAAAGACCATATTTTGTTCCCCTTCCACACAACTAGAAAAGCAGCAAACAGTTCCCTGCACATTTTGAGAATAGTCCCCTTCACTCCCAGCCTAGGGGGTAGAGTGAAGGAGAGGACAAAAGAAACTTCATGACATTTTAGAGTATGACCACATGGACCTTACCTTGATCTCCAGTACCTGAGACTTTATTCTTGTAGCTGGCCACACTAAAATGGTCTTTTTTGGCTGGCCATGCCAAAATGTTATCTCCTGGCTGGCATGAAAAATGGCTTAACAATTAAACTTATTCCCGATCCTTCTTGCCTCAAACAAAGAATTAGATGACACACACAAATGATGGTCCCAAAAGTTTATTTGAAAGGTGAGGGGTGAAAGGGTAAGGGAAAAACTGGCTCTGTAGAGCAAACTTGGGCCAAATAAGAGAGAAAAAGGATAAAAAGAGCAAAAATGAATATATATTCTGTGTCTGGAAGATATGGCATGGAACACTCAAGAGTCATGAAGGTGAGCTCCTTGTGGCATTTGTGTCTTTATATGTCATCCACATCTCATAGGAGTCTGTAAGAAGTTCCACACACATTTCCCTGGGAATTATTTGGACTATCCCAGATATCTTGTAATTGACTGGTTCGGCTTATTTTCCCAGCCAGTCTTGCCACACCCATCTCCTGTATCAAGGGTACATGTTCCCATCCAATTTTAAGGCAAGCAACAATAGATGTCATTGCTATACAGTAAGAAAACTACCTGTGTATAACCTAGGCACTCAGACAGATGATAGACTACTTGTTTTAGTTGGACAGTTTTGGACCTTAAGAGATGATAGTTAGCTGAGTATAGTTTATATACGGAGATGGAGACTGATAAATGTGCAATCCTGAATGCCTGATGGTAAGAGTTCTGTTTGACACAATTGGGATTTGTTTTAGGAACTGATGGATCATGGCATTAGGAAGATATGATGGAAGGATGGGAGGTAGCTTCCCATACAGATGTGCATTGGCTAGGTCTGGCTGAATGTGAAGAAATTAATTGCTTATCAGGGACCTTTGTCCTAGTAGAAGGGGGAGATTGGTGGGGATGTGGGTGGCCTAACTATATCCATCATGGAGTTTAGGTCCTTAGTAAGGTCCCATGCATGGAGGCCTCTGTAGTTTTGATGATAGGGGGCAAGGCATTCTTGGGTTATGTCACATTTTTCTTGGGGGAGGTCCCCTAAAGGGAGACCCGCAAGAAAAAATCTCCTGATCCAGAGAGAGGCCTGAAGGTTGAGTGGTTATTTTAAGGATCCAAGTCTTCCAATGATAGGAATGGAGGATAGGGGGAACAAATACTGTCTCATTTCACTGGAAAGATGACTCCATCTCTGACTACTCAAAATCTGAGAGGTCACTATGTCAGATCTTGAGAAAACATGGGGTATTAGTCTATGTGAAAAGGGATGCTCAGTGGGCTGTGTGTGCAGGGACATGTAAGGGAATACATACCAAACAGAGTTCTGGCCTCATAGTGTTTGATATGAGATCCATAGTAATTTTGTCAAGTGAGGACAAGTATTTGGGAACTACTTCCTTGTTGTTGAGAGAGTGGAAAAGAATGAGTAGGCTGCATATGTTGTATAGGAACATGTTAGGGGGAGCAGAAAGTATAGACAAAACATGAAGAAGGAGATCTGGGTTGGGGGTGAAATGTGAGAACGTGCCCTGGAACCAGAGATCAATGATGGCATCTAGAAGAATGAGTCTGTTGGGATGTTTATTTCCTCTAGTAGTGTAAGAGAAAAATGGGTGAATTCAGGGATTGAAAGTGTCATTAAATATGCAAGTGAAGTTGGAGGGCTCAGTCAGGCTGAAGCACAGGAAGGAAAGGAGGTAAATGATAATGATGCCTGGCCAAAGAGGAGGAAAAGAACTGTGGGATCTGATTAAAAGGAGGCCTCATCAGGGTATTCCCGAATCTTGATGAGCTTGATTTTGATGGGCTGGTGAGTAATGACCTATAAAAGAGCTGAGACTCAATTGCGAGTTTAAGGCAATTTATGTGGTTATATGTAGGAGACCAAATAATGAGGATTGAGGCCTAATTGACTTCTGACAGACAAAGGAGAGCAGCCTCTGTGCTCCTTTGGTGGCATGCAGGTGTGCTGGCACATTGCAAGTTCCAGGGAAAAGTCAACACAGCTGAGATCCAGTAGTTATGACCAGGTAAACTACTGGATCTCAGCTGTGTTGACTTTTCCCTGGGGAGGCAAATGAATCTTGTGTTACTCTAATTGCTTGCTCATGTTCATTTGCCTGGGGAGGCAAATGAATCTTGTGTTACTCTAATTGCTTGCTCATGTGTCTAAATGAATAAAAGTGAGGTAAGCCACATGCTCAGGACTCTTCGCCTAAGAGAGATTAGAGTCCCCTGGCCCCTGCATTCTAACCTAATGAATCTTTTTCTTTTTTTTTTTATCTTTGTCTGCCCCCCAGTTGGGGATGAACTCATAGACTTGTTCCTACAAGTGGTCCCCAAACAGGGACCTGACTGGGGAAAGTCTGCCTAGCCAAAAGGTATAGTGAGTCGGTGAAGGGGAGTTCCACAGAAAAGAGGAGCCAGTTGACAAAAGAAAAAGGAACATGAATACACATGGAAAACTTTTTCGGCCATGGTAATGGGGCAGAATTCATCAATTGAAGTACAGCATTATACCCCTTTACTGGAAAGTCTATTGTACTAATCTGGCACTCAAGTTAGTACCCAATTGCTTTCTCATATGTTACAAGATGTTATCAAACATAATCCTTGGTACCCTCAGACTGGCACATTTAATGTAGAAAGTTGGGACCAAGTGGGAGAGGGTTTGGAATGTGCTTGCAGCCAGGGCTCTGTTATATGCCCTAAAACTTTCTCCATATGGAGCTTGATCCATGCAGTTCTTTGTGCTTTCACTGTGGGAAACATCCCACACTTAATACATACTTGAAAAAAAATAAAAAATGAGTGTGAAGACCATGGTCCCCTTTTCTTCCTCCTCCTCTTCCTCCTTTCATTTCATCTGTGATTGATACCAAAATAGTGTCTCCTTATCAAAGACTGGTAGATCTGTTGTTAATTGAGAACCCTTTCGGATATGTGGATTTCCAATTAATATTCATCCCAGTCCTGACAATCTGCAACAAAATGTTCATGAGCATAATCCTTTGAAGTATAAGTTGCTTAAAGTATTAAAATCCAGTATCATGAACAATGAGGTTCAAGGACCTTTCACTGCAAGGCTTTATTGGAGTCTGTTTTAGGAGTTTTGTACTTGCCTCCTTTAGACACTAAGCACTTGGTTAGGTCCTGCCTTTCCATAGGGCAATATTTGAATTTCCATGATAATCTTCAAGAGGTAGCAGGTGAAAAACCATGACAGAACTGAATGGCAGAACATCCTGAGATTACTAAGGAAGCATTGTTAGGAAAAGGACTGTACTCAGATCTGATCTCATTGCTATCCCTTCTGGACTAGGCTTATCAGCAAATAGCTCTCATGATGAAATGAACCTAGGTGACTATTCCTAGGGAATATATTCCCACTTAGTCCTTTTTATACACTCTTCAGAGCTCATCAGAGCCTTCTGCACAATTTGCAGCCATGTTGCAAGAAGCTGTACAGTGACAAATATGGCTTGCTCAAGCAACAGATTATTGTGTTGCAGCTGGCTTTTGAGAATACTAGTAAGGACTGTAAAGAAGCATTAGGGCATTCTTAATAACTAAAAATCTTGGAAACTATTTGAAAGTATGCCAAGATGTGGGTACTAAAGTTCATAAATTCTCTATGTTAGTTTAATTAACTGTATTTGGTTTAATTAAACAAAATCAGGTTCCTTCAAAAATGCAATGCTTTTGCTGTGGCAAAACAGGGAATATCCATGAACAGTGCATTCAATCCCAGGCAACAAAGGGTACAATTGTCCCTCTCCTGGAGGGGAAAATTCAGAGCCCTTGTCTTAGATGTCAAAAAGGAATTCACTGGGTTAATCAGTGTTGTTCTAAAATCAACAAGATGATATCCCACTGATGGGAAATGGGATGTAGGCCTGGCCCCAGGCCTGACAAGCAATGAGAGCATTCCTACTATAGGCTTATAGCCCCAATCCTCAGTGGGTCTCCAGAGGACTATTGAGTACCCTGTCACTGGAACCCCAGGAATCACTGGATTAGCTCTTCCCATTGACAGACAGGTGACTTGGTTTGGCAAAGATAAACATGCTAAAATCTCCATGGGAATCTGGGGACCTCTTCCCTTAGGTACTATGGGCCTAGTCTGACGAAAAAGTAGTTTAAACCTGCAGGGTGTTGAAGTACTCCCTGAGTTTATTGATTCAGATTATTTGGGGGAAATTCAACTTGTGGTGGTGTGGTGTGGCTCAAGAAAGTTATTCATGGGACACTGAGATTTCAGAAACAAGTGAGGTTTATTTCAAAACTGCCATGGTCAGTCAGCTTTGGCCATTGAAATTGCTGGCTAGTGGCTGGTTGGCCTTGATTCCTTTGTTCCGTTCTGTTATATACCCCTGTGTGAGTTCACAAGGTCAGGGGATTTCCATGGATACCACTTTTTTGCAGCACTATCATTGCTTTGGAATGTTACAGGACCTTCTTACACATCTGGTTAATTGACACACAGAATGTGGGCATCAGGCAGTTTGGTGGCTTGAGATAAACTCATTTGTTTCCCTTTCCATAGTTTTTGTGGCCAGTTAAGGGAGAAGAAGAGGCTTTTGGGGACTTGGCCAAAGTTCACTCACTGTTTGAGGTCTAACTGCTAACTAAGCTTCTGAACTATAATCTATAGGCCATAAAATAAGTGAAGTTTTCAAGACTAGGGTTTGGGGGTTTCAAAAGGGGAAAAAAAGGCAGAGAAAAGAAAGCAATAGTGGGGGTTACAAATGCCTTCACTGTGGTTCAGTTGAATGATATTTGGTTCTTTAAATCAGATTATATTGCTCAACGACTTCTTTTCCTGGATATCAAAACCACAACTATTAACCAAGAAACTAAAGGATTTAACAGCACTCTTCATAGGAAGTGTTCTTAACTCAAGATATCACAGGTCACAGGCCCATCTTTAATGTGAAGATTAAAGGAAAATATTTTCAGGGGTTCATGGATACAAGTGCAGATGTTTTGGTGATGGTTTCATTTCAGTGGCCACCTGCCTGAGCCACCTGAGCAGTTGACCCAGACAGGTCCTGCAGAGTGCTACACCTCTGCCATGTGTAGTTCTCATAGCTTTAAGGGAGTCTTTCAACCATTTATTGCAGCAAGCCCAGTCAATTTGTGGGGCAGGAATCTGCTAAAAGAATGGTGAATTCAAATTACTAATAAGGCAATCCCACCTGTTGACAGATGCCCAAACCTGTGAAAGTCTAAAGAGAAATGAAAGGGAAAATCCTGGCTATGAGACAAATTTTTAATGGGAGCATCATAGTGTCTCCCTATCTAATAACTGCTCTCTCATTTAAATGGAAAACTGATGTTATTATTTGGGTAGATCAATGTCCCCTACCAAAGGAAAAGCTCATTTGAATTAATCTGACTGGTTGTATTGCCTACTCCTCACTCTCCCACTGGATTTTTTGTCAATTAGTAAAGAACAAATATCAACCTATTGAATGACTTTATCCCTAACCAGCTTATAAAAAATCTTCAGACTTACACAAATCAAATGGTTAAGCTAATACAGCAAGCCCACCATCACAGCATACAGCTTTTAGGCCTAATCATATTGTGCTCCCTATTAATCTTGAACAGCATACTCATTTACTACACACTTCCTTAGTCTGGCAGATAGCCTTTGCAGACTATATCAAATTGGCTGATAATCATTATCCTTCTTATAAGTTTGTACAGTTATATTGTCATTATTCATTTATCTTACCTAGAAATACTCAAACAACTCCTCTTACAAATTCCTCAATTTACTTTATGAATGGATCTTCTCATGGTTTTGCTGCTTACTGGACTATGCAAAATCTCCAGAAAATTGCTATTCCTGGACTTTCAACTCAAAGATCAGAATTATTTGCTGTAATTACCATACTATAATGCATTCTGGCAGAACCCTTTAACATTGTATGTGATTCTGCCTATGTAGTTAAAGTTGCTAATCACTTGTAGACAGTCAGTATAAAAACCTAGATCCTAGATCCCCCTCTGTTCAGTTTGCTTTTGTTATTTCAGGAAGCCATTCACAATAGGATTGTCTCTTTTTATATAGGTCACGTGCACTCATAGTCTGGTCTTCCTGGCCTGTTGGCAGATGGAAATCATCATGCTGATAGATTCATTGCCTTGATTTTTCAACAGGTGAGGCTTTCCCATTCTTTTTTTCCATCAGAACACTTCAGCCTTTACCACTGGCTTTAAGCTTTCCAGATCATAGGCATGCTGTATTGTACAATCTTGTCCAGCATGCCCAACTTTATTTACATCAGTTCCATCAGAAAGTTGTAATCCCTGAAGTCTCCAGGCAAATGAGCTATAACAAATGGATATACCACATATATGCCAATTTGGCAGATTTCAGTTTGGACATGTTAGTATTATACTTATTCTCATTTTATGCATGCTACTTGCCATGAATGTGAGACTCTGTAGTATATACAGCAATATTGTCTCTCAGCATTTCAAAGATGGGAGTCCCTAACAAGTGGGAGCTTTCAAAGATTTTTGCAACAATTGGGTGTTAGTCATTCTAGTGGAATTCCTTATAACCCACAAGGACAAGCTGTTGCTGAATATGGACATTTGACATTAAAATGGCAATTATAAAAACAAAAAGGGGAAACAATAAGTCATAAAAAAGCCACAAGTTTGCTGGATCTTGCAACATTTACTCTTAGTTTTTTAAATCCTGTTGGTGATATAAAATAGCACTCCAATGGAATTACATTGATCAAAAGTACAAGAGCATGGGAAAAAGGAGAAAGCACAAGTATTATGGCTATCCCTGGAGATAGGAAAATTGTAGGGACTGGTTATCCTGCTGGCATTGGGTCTGGGGTTTGTTTGTGTCATTGCAGGAAATGGGCAGTGTGGGGAACAGGTATCCTCTAGGAACATGCTACCACGGAGGAGTCCCCCCACCGCAACCAGCCAGTGGTGGAATTTGACTCTGCTCTCCTCACCAGTGAGAGCCTTCTCCAAGATGATAACTGAAGAAAGCTACTGAGAAGGGAGAAAGACTTGTTCATTATCAAAACCTGCCCAGAATGCCAGATAATCTCATTGTTATTATTATAGATATCTAAGTTAGGTAGATATATTGTATGCAGTCAGGCAGGACTGAGCCCTTGAGAGGTCAGTGCAGGAAACAACTGTGGCTGGAGGCACATTCACCAATAGTTCTTTTTCTCTTCGAGAGAAAGAACTATTCACCCACATACTTCCCCTAGGGTTGAACAGCAGTGACTGATATTCTAAGTAGGCATCAATCATCTTGGGGTAGAGAACCAAACCTCTTTAACCACCCCCCTTGCAGAAAAGTCCTTGTCCATTCTATGTGCACTTGACTTATTTCCCCATTTGATTCCCATTTAATCAATATTACCCTAGTGACTATGCTTGTTGTATACTAATTGGCTGACTGTGGTTTTGTCCCACCTCACATCCACCCTATGATTTGCCACTGGATCAATACTACCTAAGTGACTATATTTGTGATCTTAAACCCACCTCACCTTGTGACTTTGCTTAGTAAACACCCTTAAGCAAGGTTGAGGGGCAGCCTACTTTCTGGGCCCCCTTCTGTCCCTCTCTCAGACAGAAGCTTTCTTTCTCTCAATAAATTCTTCCTACTGTTAACCTCTGTTGTTCCCAGAATTTAGAGAGCACAAACTTGGCATTTTGGACATCCAGCAGGTTGGGAGTTCAATTCCCCTATACCACTATGATTAATATCATAGCACAAGCAAGGCTACACACTTACCCCAGAAGACAATGTGTATTATCTATAGAGGGCCATTAGGTAGACCTACTGAGGAATATTTCTGACTGCTGATCACAACTATGACCCTCTTTAGCCAGAAGTAACCAGAACAGTCTTTGTCCCTTACTCCCTGATGGCAGTTAGGGGTACTTCTTTAGAGGAGGAAACAACTTAGTTAGAAACATTATAGGCAGTCAGACAGGGCTAGACCCTCCAGAAGAGTCAGTACAAATACATTGCAACTGTGGGTGGAGGAATAGTCATTAAAGGCCAGAGTTTCAGATAAAATATAGAATGACTACACTATTTACTTCTATGGATGAACAGCAGTGATCGATATTCAGCTGCTACTGTTACAAAAACAAAAAGGGGAGATATGGGAAGCCAGATTAGGAGAAGCTTAACTGACCTCATCTGCAAGCACAAAGGAGAAAGGCAGCAAGTTGTGTTCCTTTGGTGGTATGC
Source organism: Dasyprocta punctata (assembly GCA_004363535.1). Lineage (NCBI taxonomy): Eukaryota > Metazoa > Chordata > Mammalia > Rodentia > Dasyproctidae > Dasyprocta > Dasyprocta punctata. The sequence continues at coordinate 18,607 of RJWM01033648.1, forward strand.
AGCAATCTTGGCACGTTGCAAATTCCAGGAAAAAGTCAACACAGCTGAAATCTGGTTGTTTACCTGGTCATATATTAAAATAATAGGAGGCAAATGAATCTTGTGTTACTCTAATTGCTTGCTCATGTGTCTAAGTGAATAAAAGTGAGGTGAGCCACATGCTTAGGGCTGTTTGCCCAAAAGAGGCAAGAGTCCCCAGACCCCCTGCATTTTATACTAACTCTGTATCTTTTTGTTTTTCATTCTTGATTAACCCCTGGATGAGGACGAACTCATAGGATGGTTCCCACAGATCCAGGATGGCAGTTGTTCTAGTTTAACTGTCATGAGGGTGGTGAGGAGGAGTATGTATAGTCCCATCCAAGTTGGCTATAATGTAATTTGTTGGAGAACCCGAAGAAGGACTTGTTCCCTGGGGATAAAGGAAGAGGGGCTTAGGGCATGAGAAGGCTGTGGGCAGAGGGTATCTGTGTGGGCTCAAAGGAGAGGTCTGATACCCTGGAGGGATATAAAATAATATTCAATGAGATGACTAGGAGGGGCAGGCCCCTGGAGGAGGGACAGCCTTACCTCAGCTCAAACAGACTTAGGCTGATGGGTTGTTTGGGAAGGGTTTTGATCTAAAGTAGCACGAGGAGTAAAATATCAGGCCATGGACTGTGGATGTTTGTAGTCAGCTTCATGACTGTTGGTGTTTTCAGTTAGCCTAATGATTGAGGAGGATATGGACATGGAAGTTCCAGGTAATTACCAGGGGAGCAGCTACAAGCTGGATCACCTGGGAGGTGAAGGCAGCTCTCTTATCTGACTATGCAAATGGGGAGCCCAAAATGGGGAATAATTTCAGCAAGGAGAACTTGGGCTGGATCCTGTGTATCCCATTTTGACTGAAACCTCGATCCAGCTTAAGAAGGTGTCAAGTAGTGTGAGAACTCATATCCACTTAACTGGGGGCATGTGAATGTAGTCTATCTGCCAGACTTGTCCTGGGAGATATTCTTAGGTTTGGTGTGTAAGGTGTTTAGGATAATGAGATCTACCCTGCATAGAGGTACAACAGCACATGGGGCATTATTTGGTAATATTTTGAAGACTTAGGAGGAGATTGAGACAGTGAGAGAGAGAGGACAGAACAATGTATAAAGTTCCTGGGCCTTGGTGTGAAAGAGGTTATGAATCTGAGGAAGGGATCTGTCTGTGCCAAGGGAATGACAGGTCTTCCCTCATGAAACAGCCAAGGGTTTGGTTTGGAACAAGAGCCATAAAACTAGATTTCAGAGTCTGAGTTTTGGGGTTGGAGGTCTGTGAAAAGAAGAAGAGGTGAGGCCAGGCATTGAGAGTCTGGGGATGGTTGGATTAGGGCACTGTTTCTAGCACTTTTGTCAGCCAGGTTGTTGCCCTGAGAGTTATGAGACTGTATCATTTTTGGTGAGAAAGGCAGTAGAGGATGGCTGCTTCCTGTGGCAAAGTTGTTACCTCAATATGCCTCTGAATATGACTGCTGTTGGTGATCCCTGTGTGGTGAGAAAGCCTGTTTCTGGATTGGATTCTAATGGTGAAGTATGTGGTAGGAATATCTGGAATCTGTGTAAGTGTCGCTGGGTTGGATGGGAGCCAGGATAAGTCCCTGGATGAGGGCTATGGGTTCAGCCCATTGGGAAATTGCTCCCTTGGGAAAGACTCAAAGCTTTATTATGTCTTGAGTTATAGATAATGGTATATGCTGTCTGGCAGCAGGAGTCTTGTTTAGGGGTGCTACACATTTAGAGACCCCTGGTTGCACCATAGAAATCTGGTTTGGAGTGGG
>RJWM01033649.1:0-20413 GCA_004363535.1 Dasyprocta punctata
ACCTCTATACACAAGGACATTCCCTGAGAATGCTGCTTGCAAAACCTGCACTTAATAAGCAACACACGCATCTGCAAAAGCAGAATACTTTAACACCGCATAGAAAACTAACACCACGGGAGTTTCTTCACATGCTCTGCTCGAGTTCTGTCAAGTCCTCGGTCTCTGTGTCTCTTCTTTTCTCTGCAGTGTACAATGACATCTCTTAAAAATGTCCAGAGCCTCTCAAACTTAATTACTGATATTAATCTACACCAACTCTGTCACTAAGATTTTATCTGCTTCCCTGAGAAGCTTCCCAAGTATGTTTTCCCTAGTTTAAAGAGGAACAAGGACACCTGGCAGAAGAAGCTTGCTTCCTAAGGTTCCAAGGGCTGGCCAGCTATTTCTAATTAGCCTGAAGCATTCATTTCATCTCTAATCAGAAAAGAAATTTCTCTTTCACCTTTAGAGAGTCTTATGAAAGTGCCAATCTCTTGTTTGGCTCCTAGGATACCAGAATTAATACCAAGGTATGGGAAAGAAATGATGGCATTTATTCCCTTTACTTATCAACTTGATTTCTATCCAGAAAAGTATGTTGGCAAGAGAAAGAAAAAAGAAGGAAGGAAGGAAGGAAGGAAGGAAAGAAGAAAGAAAGGAAGGAAGGAAGGAAGGAAGGAAAGAAACAAAGAAACGAAGAAAGAAAGAAAGAAAAAAGAGGGAAGTGTGGGCTGGGAAGATCTTCATGTTAACCTCCACAGCTTGCCTGAATACACTGGCTGTGGTGTAGCACTAAAAACTCACAAGTTAACATCCTCTTTGGGATGAGATTTAAACAAAAACAGGCAGCACAAAGGAGAAGAGTGTCATTCCCAGTCGTGCTTCTTCAGAGTCCAGTTATTTGTGCACAGTTAGAAGAAATGACACATAGATCAAGGCAGACCTGTCTTCCACCTTCCAGGTTTCAGAAAGCCCAAGTGGTCACCTGCTTTCCTACCTCTACACGACTTAACACACAGACCATGAAATGGGGTAAGCTGATGGATCAAAATCCAACTCTTCCTTTTGACAAGTTACCCAGTTAGCTGGGTAAGTCTTTGATCTGACAAAAAACTTCATTATAATCCACCTGAGTTGTTAAAATACAGAATCAACTGCATTTCCTAGTTAAATCCAAAGTCATGTGCCTTTTCCTTCACTCTTCAGCTCCACCCTCCATTCACTCCAATCTTTGAGTGAACTTCCAGTTATAGGAAAGTTCATTTTTTTCAGTCTGCCTGTTCCTGTGCCACAGTGAGGTCAGGATGTTCTGGAAACCACACAACAGTTTTTGCTGCTGTGGTTCAAACCGAGATGACCATACCTAGAATGCAATTGACAAGGAAAACCCAAGACGGCAGAGATAAAGCCTGTTTCACTTATTTCCTGTGACCTAGTAAAGCCCCACATGACAGTGACCCTTGGAGAGGGCTGGGAACAGAGAAGATGGCTAGTGACTCACAACTGAAATCATTCACCCTGCAAGATCGCATGCTCTGTCTTTTTATTGCTTGTAAATTAATAATCCATCAACACTACTACTTTTTCAACTGGGCTTCCTCTTTCAAGAGTGAGGTTGCAAAGAGGGAATGAATGTATCAAGACTGCCAAAAGCCAGGTTTGGTAGCACACACCTGTGTCTCAGCACCCAGGAAGGCTGAGGCAGGAGGATGAAATGTTTGAGTCATGCCTAGGAAACTTAGTGAGACACAGTCTTAAAATAAAAATAAGTGAATAGAAGGGCTAGGGATGTAACTCAGTGTGAAGGACCTGGGTTCAACCAATCCCTAATACTGGGGGAAAAAACACCTTGCCAAAATAAAATCCCAGAAACTATATGGCTTAAACAATATGAATTTATTTCTCACAGGCTGAAAGACAAGGAGTTCAAGACCAGGTAGGTTCATTCTGAGAGTTCTTCTCCTGGATGTAAAGGGCTGCCATCTTGCTGTGTGCCCACACCACCTCCTCTCTGTGCATAGTAAGACACAATACATGCAAACTCTGTACTGTCTCTGCTTACAAGGGCACTAATCCTATCAGCTCAGGGGTCCACACTTCCACCCCCCTTTGACCTTTATTACTTCCTTAATGTTCCCATGTTCAAATACAAACACACTGAGGACAAGGAAGGTTTTGACATACGCCCAATGTGTGAGGGTGGGGCAAATTTTCAGTCCATAACAAAGAGAAAGAAGGGGTGAGTGATGAATATAACTGTTGTACAGTTTTCTTCAGAGCTTTGTATTGCTGTAGCCAATGCTTACCTCATTTTATACCCTCATCTGTGTCAAAATTATGTAGTATATTTGTGTCATCACATATGCACATTAATTGTATGCTTCCAGCTTTGTCATCTCAGCCTCTTTTCTGGGCACCTTTGCTCTCTCCTGCTCCTTCCCTAAACCACAGTACTTTAAGCTGCACCACAGGCCCTACGTCACCATTGTTAAAAAATGACAGAGGTATGGGCAAAGTATGACACAGGTAAAACTTTTTCTTAATTTTTTGGTAGTGGGGAATGAACCCAGGACTTTTGCACTAAGCTACATCCCAGCCCTGTTTTTACTTTTTGTTTTGAGACAGGATCTTGCTAAATCACTAAGTTGTACACACTGGGCTAGAACTTACTGTCCTCCTGGCTCAGCCTCACAGAGTGCTAGGATTATAGCTAGGATTATAGCTGAGTACCACCATGCCTGCCCGTGGGGAACCACAGAGACGACTCTCCTTAACTCTCCTTGAAAAGGGGAGCAACTATCTCCATTTTGGATAAACTTGGCCCTATCTCCGTGTATTGATATGTACAGAGCTGGTTAGGCTATTTCTTTGTCCCTTCAATTGGTTTTAAACAATGTAACTGGGGCTGGCTGACGAGCTGATGTGTAATTTCTGAAGCAAAGCCACAGGTCAGTGTTACCCCACCCAGTGACTCCCCAAATACATGGGTGAGCCCAGTGGGATAGAGATCTGTGCTCCATGCTGTTGGCTGGGACTGAGCCTTAAGAAAGAGGCTGTGACTTCCCTGGACAAAAGGATTCTGCATCAGAACTGAAGCACCCACCCCAAATTATTAGGCACTACTTTAACTGTGTTATGCAGATTGCTCTCTCTGCATTTCTTGCCCTCTGCATATCACAGAGGTGACCTCAGACCTCCTACCTAGCCCAGCTCACTGCAGTCACAGCAGTCACATATTTCCCGCCATTCTCACTGTCACTCATCCCCGAGCCACTCCCCTCATGGAGAATTAATAAAACCTGGGAAGGGCTCTGGGTCGAGTCCTTTGTTCCAGTGAACACCATCTTGCCTGGACTTAGGACCCCTTGGCTCCCCATGACTGTATATATGTCTCAGTGTCTTTCTACTCATCGTGGGTTGCACTGGAAGTGGTAGACTGGAATTAACTCAGTAGAATTCCAGTAACTTCTCCTTTGGATTACAATTATAAACCTTCCTGGACCACAACAAGGACAGGAAAGGGTTCTCCATACTTGGCTCAATAATTTTCATTTTAAAATGGAAAGTTTGTTTAGTAATTTTACCATAGAATAAAAATCACATACCCTGTTGGATAATGCTTCTGTGAAATCAGATTCTGTCCAGGAACCAAAATTATCTTAACTTTCATCCCTAGATTTTGGCCCATGCTTAGTATTTTGTTTTTGTTGAACAGAAGTGCCATTCATAAATATAATATTCATAGAATAACTAGACTGAGGCCCAATATAGATGATACAGACTGGAACACATTTTAATTATGTCCTGGAAGGAGTTCACCTGAGATGCAGTTGCTCTGGTGGTCAGGCTCTGGAATGCCTTATTTGTACTAAGTGTAGAGGGCACAGCTACTAACTAAATCCGCCTGGAGTGTATAACACAGCTGCTCCTTGCCAGTCACAGAGCTTAAGGCAGTGCACTGGCTGGAAAGAAAACAACTGTGACAAGGAGAACGCTGAGAGCAATGGGTGCTAATTGTTCCTAATACTCAGAATGACAATTCTTGCAGAACATTGGCCTAATTAATTATCAGCTTATGGACCTGGATACATTTAGCATTCTTTTGGCTAAACAGAGCTGACCTCTAACATATTTCTAAATTGTTGCATACAATAAAATATGACATATATAATATAAATGCAACACACATATGTATGTATATGTATATGAAGTTACATGGCTGGATCAGAAGATTCTTTCTTTCTTTCTTCCTTTTAAACTCATATTAATGCAATAAACAAGTAAGCTCATTAAAAATTAGGAGGTTTTGACTTCTAGCTTTTCCATAGTTCACAAAACCTAGCACCAATTTCAAATGTTGCAATGCCGGTTTCTAAATGACAAAGTAGCCACACACTATTGTCTGGTATCACTGAGCACTTTGCTGACCACATAAATGCAACCCTGAGGAGCTCTCCAGTTCATCACTCACAGACACACGCAACATCGCCGCCAAACTACCCCAGGCCAGTGAGTCTATTTTAAAGGTCATTTAATGAGTTTTTTCATAACCTGTTCTAGATCCATGCTTCCTATTCTAAGAACTTTTAAAATAAGGAAATGCCACCTCCTTGCCTAAATCTCTCAGGGGGTAGCTCACTTTGTTCCCAGTGAAGCTGAGAAGTATCAGAGGACAGTAGCAAAGCATCTACTCTGGCATTTCTGCCTGGTTTGTTAACAGATAGTTCCTTTGCTCATTGCTGTATCAGGGGCTTCTGAGGTTCCTGGGGTGGCCTTTTCACATGCTTGCTCCCTCTCTTGAAGTTCTCTTGTGGTTCTCCCCAGTTAGCACGAAGAGTAGGGCAAAATCTATCTTGTTCACCTCCATATTCTTTGTACCTAGCATAAGATCTAGCACAGAAGCTCCTTGACTATAAATCAGGCTATGTCTCTAATAAGCCTGTTAGTCAATGTCTTGTCATTATGACAAACACTTAACATAAATGACTTAAAGGAGGAAAGATTAATTTTGGCTCAGGGTTTCAGAGGTTTTAGTTCATGGCCAGCTGGCACAGACCAGACATGAGGCAAAACACCATGGTGGAAGGGTGTGGTGGAAGAAAGTGGCTCCCCTCATGGCAGGCAGAAAGGAGAGCAGGAGAACAGCCCAAAAGAAAGGGGCTGGGGACTAGATATGTTCCCCAAGGTCACACCCCATGATCTATGACTTTCAACTAGGCCTTAACTCCTAAATTTCCATCACCTCCCAACAATGTCACCAAATCATGATTTTAGCGATGAATTAATCCACACAAGTTAGAGCTCTTGTGAGCCAGTTGCCTTCTGAATACCCCATCTCTGAACACGTGAGACCTTAGGGGGACACGTTAGATCTAGAGCATAAGGCCCATCATGAGCTAAAAATATCATGAGTCAAAAATACATTTCATACATCCTAGCTAGGACTGGACCTCCTAGCACTGAGAGTCAGTTATTTCCCCTTGTGACCTCAGAGTTGCAGCTGCCCAGCATCATACGAGACAGGACAGAGCCACATGTCACTTGCTGAGGAAAAGATCTAAATTCAAAATACAAAGTACAGTTTCTGCTAAATGTCGATGCTTTCGTGCCACTGTAAAACTGAAAAACTTAAACTGTCCTAAGTCAGAAGCTATCAGAAAACAGCAACTATTCAAAACATAATTTGTTAAAAGCACAAAAAAACACATGAAAGAATGAAAAGAGAGAAAAGCAAACGGTCTTGTCCTTCTCACTTCGCTAAAGAGCAAACTCGATGAGTTACAGCTGTAGTATTCAAGGCTCAGTGACAGCTGACCCAAGATGCCAGGGCGGGCCCAGCACGGCTGTCTCAGGTATAAGCGCCACTACAAAGGGGTCAGAGGGATGAACGTGGACAACTTTAAGAGAAGTTGACGATGCAACACTGTGCCCTTCTACTGTGTTACTTGGCTTCTGATACTCCATCACATCTAACAGCCCACTGGGGTCAATTTCTGATTCTAAGTGACACTTTCTATTCATCACTAGGAATTTATTATTTCCCAGTGAGCAAACCCTAAGTTGTGTTTCTTAGCAGCTGGGCACATGAGTGCATTTTCCTCCGCCTTCTTCTCCTGTTCCAATGTATCAGTCTTATCTACCAGTAACAAAGCTGGCTCTTGGTTTGTCAAATCATTCAGGAACAACAGCAACGGAAACTGGATTTGTAGACAGTCCGGGAACAGGAAGAATCACCCAGATCCCCACCAAGCCTGGGGAAACTTGGTTTTCTATCACTCATCTAGTGCTAACCCGGTTGTATGACCACTGGCAGGTTAGCTCATGTTTCTGTCTCGGCTTCTCCATTTAATGAAAGGTTCAGATGAGATGATTTTGAAGGTCTCAAGTTCTTAAACATTATGATTCTACTTAAAAAAAAAAAAAAGCCACAGTGTGCTGAGTGAGTCAGAAATCTTCAGGAAACAAACTGACATTTTCCTGGGTGCACACTTAGACTCCAGGGAGCCTGCCCTGAACCTGTCGTCTGTGACAACATCCCTGCAGTGCTGCGCCTCCAAAGGGTGAGATGACCAAGCCAAGAGTGGGCCCACCAGGAGTCCCCTCCTTTAAAGCACATTCTGGGTACTCAGGACCCGCTGCGCTCCATGGCCAAGAGCTTCCTGAGGATGAGCTTGAGCGGGTGGGCCGATGGGTGTCCAGAAGTGGGTGTCCACCTGCACCCCAGAGGCTTTGGTGGTGGAGAGAAGGAATAAATCAAAAAATTGAGGGTAGGGGGACTGCATTCACCTCCTCGTTAGTGGGGGTCCAATAGGAGGTCCCTTTATGTTTCCGCAGTGACAGAAAAGAAAGAAGACAGGAGAGAGAAAACAGCCGCTTCCTACCGCTCTTGGGAAATCTAAAACAAATCATTCAGTCTTCTGCACATTTGAAGTTGTGCATAAACCCCTGCATATAATCAGCACCCTCTTTTTTTCAAGACTGTGAGTTAGGCTCAGAGGACACAGAGCTGAATAGCAGGATGCCATGTCCTCGAGAGGAAGCACTGTGCTGTATTTTGCACTGTACTCCCCTGCTTTCCCGCAGATGAGTGCCGCTTGCTTGAATGATGACGCTGGTTTTGGAAGGGCTCTTTTCAGGGTGACTATGGAGACACACAAAAGGATGAGAATCAAAGATGGGCAAAAAGAAAGAGAAAAGAATGCTTCATATAGACATCTTGGTCAAAACAAAGATTATTTTAGCTGCTTAGAGGGTTCTGAAGAGTTAAGTTTTTGGAAGGAATTCTTCCAGATCTAAAAAAGGAAACTTGTACAATCAATACTAGACAAAAGCATGTCACTAAAATGTAATATCTTCTCAATAAAGAACTGGCAAAAAAATTACATGGATCGATATATACACACTGGAAGGACAGAAACATGTGAGTATAGATATTTGTAAAAGGGGTCAGAAGGTACAGGGAAATCAAATTTCTCCTAGATGTCAAAATAAAGACCCAACTCCTTTAAGGCGTAAAATGGAGAGACCAGAATCACAGTTCTGATTTGTGGGCTTTTTTATTTGATTGGTGGGATTTTTGCTGATTTTTCTTTTTTTTTTCTTTTTTTTGGCTATCAAGAATAGAATCTCTTTACAAATTATGGTTTTTTTTATCATGTTTAGCTGGTGGGTGTATACAAATTCTATTTAAAAAATGTTAATTTTCCATTCATATCAAACTTGTCAAGCCTACATATTAATTCTAAGTCTGCCTACAGTTTCTCTTTTACTCTCTGTGAAGACATGCCTTGCTTTTCTGGATAGAACTTTCAAAATTATGTGAAATAGAGAATATAAGGATGAATGCTTCTCTCTTTCCACTGTCGGAAGAGAAGATTTCTAATATTTCTCAATTCAGTGTGACACTTTTTGGGAAGTACTTTCTACCAGATTAAAATATCTGCTTTTTTTTGTAATTTCTTATGACTTTTTTCTTTTTTTCATATGATAAGTGGATGCTTAATTTCATCAAATGTGTCTGTTCTTTTGGACTAATTATTTCACTTGCCTATTAATATGGTCTCATGGTAAATTATATTAATTAATTTTCTAATGTGAGATCATTTACCTTTGGATAAGCCTCATGTGGGCATGACACCTTTTCCCCTTTCCCCTTTCCCCAGTTGTTGCATTTGGCTTCATGATATTTAATCTATGTTGTCAGTAAAACTGCTCAACAAACTTTCCTTTCTTATACTGGCTGTTGCAGTACCATGATCATAACATAACCATTCTCTCACTTCATAGTTTCTGGGATAATTTATAGTTTTTCCTTAATGATTTGAGTAGAGTTTGGCTTAACAATCAGAGAGGCCTACTTCTTTTTTTTTTTAAAGGATAATTTAAAATTATTATAAGGAATTTTTATGTAGAATAAATAAATCAGTCTGAAAACTCAGTAATAGGGAAAAATGTAAAAAAAGATTTCAGTAAAGACATAAAATTTCAAATAAGTACATGAAAAGAACTTCAGTAATCATTTAGAGAGATATAAACTTAAACTGCAGCTAGATAGTACTCATACCACTAGAATGTCTAAAATAAAAAATAATGCATTAAAGTATAGACCAGTATGAGAGAAACTGAAATCAAATCATATTATTTACAAGAACACAAAATGATACTATCACTTTTGAAAACAAACATCAGTTTCTTATAAAGTTGAATATGCACTATCACAACTCAGAAATCTCATTTTCCAGTTATTTACCCAGGTGAAATGAAAGCATATTTCCACATAATGACCCCAGACTACAAAAAAAAAAGTCTTTCAACAGTCAAAGGGATGAACTGTGGTACATTCACACAAAGGAATATTATACAGCAAGAAAAATGAAAAAAACTACAGATACACACCATTTTTAAAGGAGAAATCTGAAATGTATTCTCAAAAGGCTACATACTGTGTGATTCTATTTATATCACATTCCAGAACAGGTAAAATTACAGGGGTAGGAGACAGACCAGTGGTTACTGGAGTCTGAGGTGAGCAGATGAGCAGTTTACCAAAGGGCCTGAGCCAACTTTGCAGGGCAATAAAACTGTGATGCATCTTGGTCGTGGTGGTGGGGTTTCGTTCTGCGTTTGTTTGTTAGAACTCATAGAACTGTACATGAAAATGGACAATGTTGGGGTTGGCTCTAGCATGTCCACCCAAAGACTCACGAGTTCGCAGGTTGGGCATGAGCAAGGTGATCGGGTCATGGGGGTGCTACGCTCATCAGTGGGTTCGTCCACAGCTGAATGTGCTGTACGGAGGTAGAGCCTGGCTGGAGGGGGCCACCCAGGGTGTAACCTGGAGGATCCGATCTGCCTCCCTGGCCCCTCCTCTCTCTGCTTCCTGGCTGCCATGGCGTGGGCAGCCTGCTCCGCCCAGCCCCTTCCACCATGCTGCTTCTGCCCCCGATCCCGCTGACCACACACTGTAACTGTGAGCCCACACAGACCTCGCTTCATTAAATTATATGCATTAGGTCCCACGATCAGGACCCAGAGACAAGGAAGTGATTAAGACGAATGAATTTTCCTGTCTGTAAATCATACCTCAATTATAAAATGTAGAAAAGAGCAAGGATTTTAAATGACTGACTTAATAGCATACAAATTATAGTTTATTAAAATTTTCTAGTTGTACCGGTGCTTATCTTGACAATTTGCATAATTTGCTAGGAAACTGTCTTTTTAATCCAGATTTTCAAATTTAGAAAAAAATATTATTCTTGATTTCTCTTAAGGAGGGGAAGAGGGTTGAAGGGAGGAGAAGAGATGGGGAAAAAAAAGAATCAAGATATATCATATACAGGTACAAATTCCCTCTGATGAATGCAATCATTACGTAGGTCTAAAATGTACCAATGAAATTAATTTAAAAAGTGTACTGTATAGTGATGTTGCTTTCACATCTTCTAGTTTTAAAATGTGTGTCTTCTTTATTTTTAGGTAATTTAATTATGTTTTTTATGTATTTTAGAAGTCTTTTTAGGTAACTACTTTTAGATTTTATCAACTAATGTTTTCATTCTTTTTGGTTTATTAACTTTGGCTTCTTTCAATCTGTTTTTGTAAGGTATGTCTTGAAGTTTATACACTTCCCTCTACATACAGGATATGCTACAGGTTGCATGAGTTTGACATGGAATGTATTTATTTTCAATTGGTTCTAAAGATGTATTTAATATCCAGGATAACTTATTCTTGAATTTGTAAAACTCGTATTTATCATTAAATTTCTAGACTGGTGATGGGGTTGGCTATCTTACAGCTTGTTAATCATGTACATTCATTTCCTTTATCCTGACTTCTTTTTGTCTGCCTGATTTATCAATTGAGAGGCACACATTAATATACTCATTCATTTATCCTCAGATTCTGCCACATTTTTCTGTGCGCATTTTGAGACTATGAGGTTAGCTACACCTATTCATATTTTGAATTGTTCCTTTTATCCATAAACATTTAAAACATCCAGTTTTAAACATTTCCCCTTTAACATCTATTTTGCATGATACCGATATAAACTGACATTCCTTTTCAAATATTGGTTGGTATATTTTCATGCTCTTTTAAACTTTTCTATAGTCTTCATCTCTAGGTACTTTTCTAAATAGCACATATCTGAGTTTTGTTGTATAGTCTTAAACAACATCAACCTTTTAACTGGTATATACAGAAGGTTCACATACATTGTGACTATTGACATATTTGGATTTATTTCTGACTTATTATTCAATGCTAATTGCCATGATTTTCCTACTATTTCTCTTCTTTATTACCTTCCCTTTAAGGTTAAAGGTTTTCTTTATTCTCTTTTCTGTCTTCACTGGTTTACGTTATACATTATACTCTAGTTGTATACTTGCAGTGGCAGCCTGACATGTTCAGTACGCCTATGAGGAAAGTTCAGAGTGTATTGCTATCCCTGTTCTGCCCCAGAATAATAGTTTGCTTAGAGCTTCTTTTCTCAAACCACCTCCTCTTGTTTTATGTATACCAGTTCTGCCTTTCTGAAAAACACTCGTCAAATTGCTCATTATTATTACACCTTTATTCCTGCACAATGAACACCCAGCTGCATTGATAAAATGCTCCTGGCATTTCTGCATTCTCCTCCTCTGTTACAGCTTCCAGCTTTTTCTTCTGAAGTTCCTTCACATTTCTTCACAGCGTCTTTCACATTTCTTAGGGTAAACTCTTTTAGAATTTTATGCATCTCTTTGAAGCATATCTTCATCTTACCTGAATGGGGGTTTAACTGGGCACAAAACTGTCAGCCAATAGTATTTCCCCCTTAGCACACTGAAGACACAATAACGTCCCTGGTCAGCAATGTGCTGATAGAGAAAACTGATGCCCGTGAGAGCCTTGGTTGATGTGACACCAAAGAAGAAAGAGAGAGAGAGTAGCAGATATGCAGAAGTGTAGAAGAAAAGGGACGAGGGTGTCATGGTAGGCAGAAGTAGGAGGTGGACCATGCAGCTGGTCAGAGAGAAAGCACCACCAGTGAAATCCCAGAGAGTTTGTTCCTCAATGTGTCTGATTGTCCTAGCCACTCATTGTTCTTCCCTGTTAAATATGAAGGCCTCTTCTTGCTTTGGAGAAAGCATGTCAGGAGGAATGTATCTTCACAAACTATTAAACTAGGAGAGAAGCTAGCAGTGACGAGGGGACATCATCTGTTATCATATTCCTGTGTTCCTGTTATGAAGCCACTGCTACTGCCTTTAAAGAGGAAAGGCATATGTTCCTTTGGGTTCGTATTTAAAGAAGCTTTCAGAAACATCATAAAATACTTTCAGGAGCAGTGGCTGGGGAGGGCATTGTACAAAGAAGGATGCTTTGCTAACAGAAAGGGTAAATATTGGGTCTACCATTTCTGCTGCCACTATATTGGAATGTAATTGAAGATACACTTAATAAAATTGGGCACGTCTTTTTGCAAATCTGTTGCTATAAAACTAAAGAATATTAGGTTGTCTGGTGGGAGCCTCAGAGACCATCTATTCTGAACACCTACTTCACGCAGGAGGAAACCAAACTCCAGGGAAATTCATCCATTCATTTCAAGTAGAACCAATTTGGGAAGTACAATGGGGTTATGCCAAGGATTTTAAATACGGGCAAAGCTCCACTCATAGGCATTTCTGCTTTAACCCATTGTTTTACACAGCAGCTTCTTGAGTACATAACAAGACAGACACTTCGGGCTTTTGCACCCAGCATTTTAAGTACTGTACTGTACACTACTCCCTGCTCACATGAATAATGCATTGTTATTCCACACATTCTGATTTACTGTTGATGCAACAAATTGTCTGTACTCTAGTGGCTGCTTGCTGTATTTTCCTAAAAATACTCTCATTTTTAACTCAGTTTGAAGATTTCTTTGGTTTCCTGTTAGTCATAGAGCAAACCATTAAAGCCTTTTTCTCTTTTACAAAAAGTACTAAGGATGACATAAAATTTTGGTGGAGAAAGTTCTCCCATTATGGTTCTGTTTAATCCCTAACACCTATCTGCTCTTTTCTACTGGATCTTAGAAGATTCATTCCTAAGAGAATTACTTCTGCATGGTAGATACAGGCAGTACAAAGTAACAAAATCCATCTTTTTTTTTTTTTTTTTTTTTGGTACCAGGAATTAAATTCAGGACCTTGCACTCGCCAGACAGGTGATGTGTCACTGAGTCACACCCTTGGCCCCAACTTTATCTTATTTTATTCACTGAGCATTTGAGTTATTAGTTCTGGCAAGGCCATCTATGTACTCAGGTGTCTTGGTTACTTTTCTCTCGTTGCTGAGACAAAAATACTTGATGCCCAAAATGAAGGGAAGGTTTATTTAGCTTACAGGCTTTTTTTGTTTGTTTGTTTGTTTGTTTGTTTTGGAGGTTTCAGTCCAAACTCAACTGGCTCCAAGACAAGGTGGTGTGGTTAATGGGCAATGTCATGACAGCCGCAAGTGACACGAGCAACAAGGGCAAAGGGGGAAGAGCACACCTCCTTCTCTCCCTTATATTGCAGGCCGGCTCCCCATCCCTGGGCGGGTGCAGCACTCACACTCACCAATCCCAGCGCTAGACAACAAACCAGTCACAAACATCCCCGCATGAGGCTTTGGGGGGACATCCAGACAGAAACCACAACAGAAGGCAACCTCACCTTAGAAGACTTTGCAGAAAGAAACTACATGCACTATTGGTTTGCTTAGTAAATGGACTAAGTCAATGGAAGTCTTCCCATTTTGACCTTGTACACACTCCACTGACAATTAAGCCAGCTGGGTAAAATTTTTGATGGGATCCATGTGCCGGGTGGTTGTGTTCATGGCTTACTGAGTTTCCAGTCGCATTACAGATGTCTCTACCCCTCGCTTGTCCTATAAAACCCCAAACTGCAGCACTCAAAATAATTTTTTCAAAGTTCCCTCAAAGGAACACATTCAAATCTTCTAAATCAGGAGTGATGCTTGTGTAGGATGGGTGGGTCAAAGAGACAGATCCACGGTCATGACAGAGCTGGGCGCAGGCTGAGTTTAAGCGGAAAATTTCTACAGAGCACGTTTCTTACATAAAGCTGGAGCAGGTGAGTCATTTAGTCCTCCAACACACAGATCCTGTTCTGGCTAGAGAAATAATGGCATCGAGGAACACTTACTAAATGACTTTTTGTGTACCCGTAGAGAAGAATGCCTGGCCACTGTCAGAATGTCAGAAAGGTGAGATGTGACACAATCCTTTTAGATGGTCTAGTGTAATCCACTTTTTAAAGATGAACCGATAAGGTTCAGAGAGGTGCACACACTTGCCTACGGTCATACACCTGGTTACACAGCCAGACCAGTGGTGATCTTGCTAGTATATCACATTACTACTCTTAATTTAACATCCAATTAAAAAAGAAAGAAAGAGTGAGTCACTGTGTATCCTGATTTGGGGACATAAAGCAACTTTCCCAAGGTCTCATGGGAATCCCATAATTAGCACACAAGCGGGTACTGGGCATTTTACCTGTCAAAATCCCTGGAGGTTGTTTCTGAAACTTATTGCTGGATGCAGCAGTGGTGTGCCAAGTATTCTTTGGCCTGCAATCCTACTGCTGTAGATCTGTAAGTCTCCCATGGTGAGAGGAGTGAAAAATTAATGAGGAGCTCAGAGAAGCTCATTTTCAAGGATATAGAAACTGGGAGGGCAATGTGAACTGAAATTGAAGGGAAAGGTTTTAAGCTATCAGCCTCAAGCTCTGGCAAATCATATAAATGGGGTGCAAATGTAAATATAGCCACATGAAAATGCAATACCACCGAAGAGCTATTTAGGGAGGGACTGGATCTGAATTATAAACACCCGAATTTATCATTCCTGGACACCCATCCTTCTCCATGATGCCCAGTCCTCCAGCCACTGGATAGACACAGTATGGCCTGGGTGTCCTTGAGTTGGTTTTTTTTTTTTTTCCCATGAGGAAGAACCCTGAACTTTGATCCAGACAAAAATGGACACGAGACACCTCAGAATAGGCCTTAAATGTGGGCCTCTGCCTGCACCTGAAGGTCCTGAGTTTTCCCAGTGCAGGCTTTGACCTTCACCTGTTCTTTCTCTCAAGCAGCTTCTACCCAGGAGACAGCTATCTGGCTAGTACACATGCGCTGCTGGCTAGGGAGCTACTTTCCCAACATGCTATCTCAGGGAAGGGCTACTAGTGCTCTAGAGCTGGGGAGACAGAAAAATGTGCCAAGCATGGGAACAACTCATTCCTGACCTTCTTGGGCTGATTAAAAATATTTGCAGGCCCAGTAATGAGTTGTCAACACACCACAGCTCCAAATGATTAGAGAGTATTTTTAAGCCAACAATAAATTGCCCACAAATCTCCAGAAGATGTCTAAGGACAAAAGAAATCTGGCCATCTTTCGAGAACAATGAGCTCTCATCTCATTTATAGATGTTTTGGAGTGAAGTGCATTCCACCAAAATTCACACAACGGCCTCTTAATCCTCAACATCTTAGAATGTGACCTGACTCGGAAATCGGGTTGTTGAAGATGTGGCGAGGGGGATTAGGATGCAGTCCTATTGGAACAGTTAGACCCTGGTTTCTGTAGAAAAAGAGGAATTTGGAACAGATGCAGGCCCCGGGAGAGGAGAGTGCCGTGTGAAGATGAAGGCAGAGACCACAACAGTGCATCGACAAGCCACGAAGTGGCAAAGCTCGCCAGCCAACAACACCTACATGCGGGCAGAAACAGGCAACAGATTCTCTCTCGTGGTCTGGCAGGAAGTAGCCTCAGAAACCCGAGACAACTGCTGCTTCTTGGGGTTTGGGGTGCTCTCTCTTTGCGTGTCATGACTGAATCTGACCTTGATGCCCTGCTCTGCCAGATGATGGTGCTCTTTCCTTGTGTAGGGAGAACTCCTGGACTTTCCTGGCCGTGGGGTGCAGGGCAGTCAGCTTCCCATCAGTGTGACCGAAATGCCCACGATAACCAACTTAAAAGGAGAAAGGTTTATTTCAGATCAAATAATTGGTCCCAGAGGTTTCAGTGCATGGCTGCTTGGCCTTGCAACTTTGAACCCATGGTGGAGCAGTACCATCGCAGGGGCAATGTGTGACAGAGGAGGCCTGGGAAGCAAAGCTGCAGAGACAGGTTGGTGCCCTGCCGCGCCTGCCAGCGCACACTCCCAGTTACCCGATTTCTCCCACCACAACTCTACCTCTTCAAAGTCCCACCTCGTTCCCTCCTCCTCATAGCACCACGGGCTGATGACCTGGCCTTTAATACCCAGGTCTTTGGGGCAACATTCAAGATTCTAACTACAGCAGGGTTCTGTGTCACAAACAGAACGTCCTGTTTTTAACCCCCTAATTTCAACTCTTACCCACTCCCATTACAAAGTAACTACCAAACATAAGTCACCTGGGCCAAAAACTCTATCTTAGGTTTCTCCTTTTCCTTCACTCTTACATTTTCTTTGCCACAGCTCCAGCCATTTCTGCCTCCCCCATGTCTTCCCTCTCTTTCTTATTTCATTTTTGGCACCCTATCTCATGCAGGCACCAATTACCTCTTGCCTGGACTGTCACAATAGCCTCTTCACTGGCCTCCCTGTACAAAGCTCCCCAGTGTGCCCATCCTCGGTTGGATCTGTAACCATTAGTGAGTCACCCGAAGGCCAGCTGTGATTATATCACCTTCCTGCTCAAAGCCCCAAGTGGAATGAAAACCCAAGTCTGCAGTCCTTATGACTGTCCACAGTCACAATCATTCCAGCTTCCCTGTCCCAGCACTTACCTCTGATAATCCAAGTCCCAACTAAGTCTAAGGCAGACCTATATTTTGCGGTAGTGGGGATGCAACCCAGAGACTCATGCATGCTAGGCAAATGCTCTACTGTTGAGCATCTCCAACCCCTAAACACTCTTGTGATTTTCCACTTCTGCGCCCTGTATTTATCCCACTAGCTGGGTTCTTGCCTAATTCTTTCTGTCAGAATCTTGGCCATTCTGTAAGGATTGTAGCTGTGGTGCCACAGTAAGTTCTTCTGGAAGGAACTAGATCAATCCTGGCTCCCAACTAAGATACGGCATTGGCAAATGATCAAACTTCGCCATCTTTCAGGTTCCACAATTACAAAGAAGGGGCAATAATACCTCACAGGGTGACAGACAAGCAAATGTATGAACTGCAGTTAGGACAGCACCTGGCTCAGGAAGTTTTCAGTAACTTTTAATTATTCTTATTGACTCCCCTCAAATTCTTTGTTTTTCAGTATTCAGCTGCTGTCTCTACTTCTTATTTTTGTGTGTGTTTTTTTTTATTGGAACATTTTAGATATATGTAATGATCACATTCACCATAGGGAATTTGTGCCTGTACATGACATATCTTTTTTCTTTTCTTTTCTTTTTTACGGCACCAGGGATCAAATTAACAGCCTCGCACCTGCCAGACAGGCACTTAAGCCGCTGAGCCAAACTCCCGGCCCTAGTTTTTTTGAGGCAGGGTCGCACTATGTAGCTCAGGCCGGCTTTGCGCTCACGTTATAGCCCGAGCCAGCCTGGAACTCACAATGCTCTGCCTACCTCAGCCTCCCGAGTGCCGGGATTAAAGGCATGTGCCGCCACACCCGGCTACATGACATATCTTGCTTCTTTTTTCCCATTCCCCTCCTCTCCCTTCAACTTCTTTTTCACTCCTTATTTACAAAAGCTTTGTTTCCATTTTTTCCTTCTATTTTTCTTTTCCCTTCTTTCCTTTCCCAAACCCCTCTCTTGTTCCCCATCTCATTTGACTATTTTCTTCCCATTTCCCAGTATCTATGATACATTTTGGTCCTTATTTATACTACTTCTGCCCCAACTGGGCCATAGTCAAGTACTTCACAGTAAGAAATTATATCTTTTCAATTTTGTGTATGAGTGCCTAAACTAGGACTTAACACTTATACTTAGCACTTAACACTTAGCACTCAGTGAATACAAAATGCTTCCAAAACAAATGGAAGGCTGAATGTTGAACCACTAGCAAGTGTGAACACCCCAGTGGGAAGGATTCTATATTTTTCCCTGCAGCTACCACTGCTAGGAGTTATGTAGTTTTTGCAGGTGCAGGTAAGCAGGTGAAGTGCTAAATTAATCTGAGGCATTAGGATTTTCTCCAAGGAGACTTCAGGTCATTTCTTTGGACAGTGCTTATCAACTTGGACTAAATTAAGGCAATCTAGGAATCACTTCTTTTGTGCTTCTAGAACATGTTGTATGTACCTCATGATCATTTAACTTGCAAAACTGTAATTACTGGTTCTCAGTTCTATTTCTTCCCTGAGTGTGTGGCTCAGTGTGGGCGACTCTACTTCTTTAGCTCTCAATTTTCTGTACTTGGCATTTTGGAGATCTTAGGTAAGCATGTGTTGAACAAAGGACTTGGTAGGAGAAATCCACAGCAAATAACGGGACACTGTGAACCATGGGTACCATTAGCTGGCCAGAAAGGAAAGAACGCACGGACAGAAAGATGGTTCCTTGAATTATATTTTTCAAATAACTTATTGCTCAGAAAGTTCTTCTGATCAAATATGATTGTTTTTGCATGACATAATTCTAAAAAGAGTAAATTCTTTTCTGTATTCATCTAATCACTCTGGCCCTGCATGCTGCTTGGTTTGCAGTATTTTGCTTTCCACCTTGATGTGGTGAGTTAGCGGCTAGAGTCCCTTGGCATATGACCTGGAGCTACAAAGTGCTCCACAGTGGGGTATTCCTGCAGCCCCACCCGGGAGCCTCAGCTTCTGAAGATAGGAGAAAGAGGCAGTGCATACTTCGTGGCCAGTGGCTGGTCTCAGGGCTCAGCATGACTGAAAGGAGTAACACGTGGGTTTCTTTTTCAGAAAGCAAAGCCAGGGATGAGAAAGGAGAGGTGCTACAACCAGCATGTGTTACCTTTCTGCTCTTATGACAAAATATCTGAGATAGATCAATTTATAGGCAAGAAAAGCTTATTAGTTCACAATTTTGGAGGCCGTGGTGCATAGTTATTTGACTTTATTGTTTTTGGGACTGGGGTGAGGCAGCATGTTATGGTGGGAGCAGAGGAAATCACTCACCTCATGGTGGCCAGGAAGTAAAATGAGACAGGAAGGGCTGCGGGGGGTGCCCTAATATCCCTGCAAGAGCCCCCAGTGACCTAACTTCTTCTTGCTGAGTGCTACCTCTTAAGGATTCCACCACACCTCAACAGTGTTGGGCACTGGGGACCAAGCCTTTAGAATATGGCCCCAGTAGGACATTTCAAACCCAAATAAATACCAGGACAATTCTCTTCTTTATGTAATGGTTTCATCATCTTCAGATGAAGCTGGAAATAAGTCTGCACTTATTGGAGCAGAGACAGAAACAACCTTAGCCTTTACTAAGACAACTTTCACACCCTGAACCTCAAGTCGATAACAAGTACTGGCACGTAGGACTTCCTGCAAAATGGCTGACCAGATAACACCGCCGTAGGGAGACTCCCTGGAATATACCATCCAAATGCTGGACTATAACATAATATAATAACAGAAAGAAGGAAAGGGGAGGGAGATGGGTCCTCTGGACCTAAGAGGAGTCTAGGACAAGAACTGTAGCCCACGGAAAGAGTGAAAAAAGAAGCAGTAAACAAACAAAGGTGGCGGCGCCTCTGACCAGAGCCAAATCCAATCAGCGGCAGACTCGAACTGGGAAGGTGTGATTAAAGTGCTTGCGATGTGCGATTGAACTGCTGTGGCTGCAGCGGAGATGGTGGAGGCAGCAATCGATTGTGGAAAGAGGTGGTCGTGAGCTGGCAAGTGAGTGAACCCGGTGGGCCCCAGCTCCCCACCCCCCACTCCTGAGGGAGAGCGAGGGACAGGCATCCATCTTGAGACCGGAACCGCACCTAATTAGGCATGGTTCCTTGACCACACCAGGCCCTGGAGGGTCCTGGTGGAATCTGCATGGGCGCCCTGGGGGTGATAGAGGAAGTTGGGTGGAGAGCCCGGTACGGGTTCCCAGGGAGCGGCCCTATCCTCCCACACTACACCAGACATCTGCGGAGCAGAGGCGGGCTGGGGAAACACAGTGGGCCAACACGGGCCCTCAGCAGAGCCCAGGAAAATGTCAAGATGGAAAGATAGAGGGCGCTCTCCGGATTCCGATACAAACAGCACAAATCCAGGAGACGCAAATGCAGAAAAGGTTGGGAGTCCAAAAATTAAACTCCCAGAGGAGATGACAACCGAAGTGGGGAGACAACTCTATGAAGCTATAAGAGAAATTAAAATGGCACTGTTAGCCCAACTGAGAACTGAAATGAAATACATAATAGGGCAATCCCTAAGTGCCTCTAAAGGAGACATAGCCAGAAAGGTGAAGGATGGAAAATCAAAGGAGATTGAGAATGAAACAAATAAAGACTTAGAATGCATCAATCAGATTCAGAGAGACTACCAGGAACTCAAAGACTTCAATAAAAGTTGGCAGAACCACCTGAAGGAAACTAAAGATAGTCTTTCATATCTCGAAGAAAAAATGGCAGCCTGGGAGAGAGAGAGAAAAGACTTGCTAATAAGAAATCTGGAAGTGGCAGTGCAATGGCTACAAGACAACCCAATGAAATATAATTTACGAATAAAATGTGTGAGTGAAAAAGCAGGGGTCAATACAAATCAAATTAAAAGCCTATTTACAGAAATAATTACAGAAAATTTTCCAAGTATGGCAACAGGAAGAGACTTTCAGATAACTGAAGCATATAGAACTCCAGCTAAACTTGACCATAATAGGCCTACACCCAGACATATAATAATCAAGATTCCAGAAATTCAACACAAAAACAAAATATTAAAAGCTATTAAAGAAAAGGGACAGATTACCTACAA
>RJWM01033650.1:0-20406 GCA_004363535.1 Dasyprocta punctata
TCTGAGTTTTCATACCCAGCCCTGAGAAACCTGTTGCATAATTACATATGGGCACAATACCAAAATTTCATCTGCTTCAAAATTATGTATTGCAGTACATGTGTGCATCTCTTCTACTTCTTATAAATTATACCATCAGATTTAGTAAAAGGCCTAGGTCTCTATTGAGAGAAACATCCATCTATTTCTCTACTTCCTTTTCTAGCATGCTGAAATAATGTCTAGAAGCAGAGTGCTAATGGAAGGGGAATTTGCTATCTAAGACAAATTGGATAAAAGCCCACATAAAATAAAGCCAGATAACTCCATTTCTATTTTCTCTATCATTAGTACCTATTATTGATGCTAGGAAGCTTTATAGTAAAAGAAAGGAAGTGAATTAAATACATAGAGCATTAGCCATGCCTTGTTTGATTTGAGGCAATGTAGTTGATAAGCTAAGAAAGAAACAGTTCTATACACTGCAATTAATTTCATCATGTTCACAATAGCAATTTGTGACAAAGGATAAAGTTTTTGCTTATTAAACCATCCTTTGGAGCTATGCCATCTTAGGACAGTTCCTGCAGAGAAGTAATTACTTTATAGACTATGATGGTTAATTTAATTGTCAACATGATGAGCTAGAAAAATGCTATGGCAATCAGTGAAGCACACTTCTGTGCATGTCTTGTTGGGTCATAGTGGCATGATCTTGGGCCTGTATCTGGTCCCTGGTACTTTATTCTATAGTTGTTCCTTATTCTTTCTGTGTCTTGACTGCCTTGAGATATGTAAATTATTTCACCATGCCCTTCTGCCATGATTCTTTACCTTGAAGTCAGCTGGCAATGAGCTCAAACCTCTGAAGCAATGAACTAAGCAAAACCTTTTCCCTTGAAGATGTACATTTTGGATATTTCACCCCAGTGGCAGAAATCTGACTAATACATGAATAATTTGCTATTCCTGTATCAGTTCATTTTTTACATCTGATACTGTTAGTTTAGTATTTTAAATACGCAAAAAGACTGAAGTCTACTTGAAATAATCTCTGATATTGTCAGTTTTTCTAGTGAATGGGAGAACGAATATAAAGAACAAGACTGAATAGTTAATTTTTGGTCAAAGTTTTTCATTTGCTTTTATTTCCTTTGTTTATTAAATCCTTTCCAATCTATTATTTTTAATGTTGCTATACTGTTAGCTCTGGGACAAATATGATTGTTAATCTTGGATTTCACTTTTATTAGATGTTTATTTATTCTATTGTGACAAGCAATATAAAACAGAGAAAGAGTATTGCACTGTTTCTTTAATTTCCTTCAAATCAGATTCAGTATTTGCTGAAAGATTACCAAACATCAAGCATTTTGATAATTGTAATACAAATTTTTTCTAATAATCTTCAAAATGTCTTTATGAACTAAACAGTATTTTCATTCTAATTTAGCAGAAATTAAGGAATACAAGGTCAAGTAAATTATTAAAATTCTCAAATCTATACTGAAATATGGCTTTGATTGTTACGCAGTCAAATGGCTTCCAAATGTATTTATTTATGCATTCATCTATTCATTTAAATGTTATGTGTCAAAATCTGTGGCAGATACCTTCTGATCTATACATATTGTTTTTGTTAGTGTTATCTCAAGTAATTAAAAATATTTGCAACAATGCAATGATAGCATCATGAACTTGTGTAAAGCAGAGTATGTAAATGAAAAATTTAAATGGCATCTTCTGCTTCATTTTTCAAGTTTCAAAAAATCCAATTATTGGTCAGCTTTTTTGATAAATCAGCTTCATTGAAGAAAGTATTCCATGATTCTTTGAAAAATATAAGCCAAATAGTAAGTTCTGCAATGATTTCTTATACACATGTATTTGTTGCAATGATTTTTTTCATGCTTCAAAACTCCTAGATCCAATTTTCGAACTTACACAATCATTAAAAAGAAAGATCATAGCAGTTACTTTCTCAAATACAGAGAGACATAGATGACAATTTTTGGAACAAATTTTGATATTATGTTTTCTCATGATTGCCAGAAAGTTATCAATTTCACTCTGCTTCTTTTTATCTCAGAAAATGCATTACTGTAATATATTCTCAGTCAGTTAGCCATTGAGAAGACTAGTAATTTCATGTATTTAAAATTAAATGAAGATATTACTTGCACAAAGGCAAGGTCAGTAAACTATTCTATTGGAAAATTTTAGTGATACTACATTATGAGGAAAAGTACCTGTTAAAGAACACACAAAATACTAAATTTTAGTGAAGATTTTGAAGTACGTGCAGCAAATAAAAAGAGATACTGAAGAAAATGTTTATCCTGAAAAATGTTTTAAAATATATTCTTCACTTTCTATATTGAGAGTTAATGAAAAAAATATAAAATATAATGAAGGAAATAAGTGAAAATATACATTGCAAAAAAGTAGAGGATTGAAATATAAAAACAAAATGTGTAAAGAGAAAAACAAGATGATAACATAAAAAAATCACAAGGAGAAATTTTAAAATTTGATTTTGTAAAAGAGGCTCAGACTTGAGAAAAATTGAAAACTAAAATAAAAAGTATTATCTTCAAAAATATTATGGTATTAGTAAAGTACGCATTAATGTTTGTTTATGTTTTGAAACGTAAATGTTTCATATCACTTCCATTGTGGAATTAAATCTTTCAGTAATTATTGCACAGTTCTTCAAATGTCTTTAGGTTAAAAATTTGTAAATATTATCTAAATGTCTCACAACATCTGTTGTTTTACACTTCTTTAACTGTACTGCAGGGATAGATTGACGGCAGAATTGTCTAGATCCTAATGCTTTCTATTGTAAAAGCCATAAAAACTGAATACAGACTTCTATACTAACTAAAAAAAGTCATGCATTTTTCAAAATATTAAAAAGAAATAATATGCAACTTTAGAGACTGATATAATCTGTAACTGGTAACACAAATTGTTCTTCAAAGTGATGGCTTTAAGATGACTGTGGAAGGTACTCAATAATGTAACAACCCAGTGCTAGACTCCGTACTAGTAATTCCAAAATTGTAATAAATACTATATGGTCACTTAGCCCATTTCTTAAGCATACAGTTAGCTATTCTCTAATGATCCCGTAAATTTCCCTAACTGTTTAGAAGCGAAGGTGTGAGTATCAATGATATCTCATTTACTCTCCTATGCATTTCATACTTTTATCCTGTTATTTGGCATTTTTAGGCAATTTGCAGATACACATATAGCTTTGTAATTTGTTTTACTCAGAAATCTTCTTTAGTCTCATTCCATAAATTTCTAGTTGTAATATTCTTGATTAATTTTCCAAGCTCCTAGAAAAGCTGAAAACTCCAGCCCAATGGAGCTACTTGTTCTTGACAGGCTAAAGTTTGCTATTATGATCAAAAGGCTTAACAGCCATCCCTTCTTCCAGGGTGCTCATTGCTTTCTTGGATACCAAACCCATTCCTTGAGGTCAAATGAGAGGTTTTGGAACAAGAGATCCATAATGGGCCACCAGGAAATTATTTGATAGGAACCCAAGAGACAAAAGCAGTCAGAATCATAAGACTAAAACTTTTTACACACTGATAGATATAAGCCACTGTGAAAAACTTTGTTCAAAATACACAATGAAAAAATACAGTGATATTTGGGGAAAGTGGATCAGCTGTGCTATCTCAAGGAAAAGCTACTACAGCCCTCTAGCTGCAAATTCTAATGTCTATGAGGTGCATTGTGACAGCTTGGGAGAAAACGTGCCCCCATGAAGCTGACCACTGAGCCCTTTCTTCAGTTTTCTCTCCTTTTGCTTTAGCCAGTTTTAAAGTCTTCATTTTATCAGTCAAAACAGAAACAGAGAGTCAGGTGGATAAGACTGGACAAATAAAAGAAAGAAACACACATGGAAAGACAATAAAAAAGTAATATGCATAAAATACATATGCATAAAATAAGAAGAATAATTTCATGTATAAAAATATAAAATATATGCAATTACATATTATGTACATGTAACTTAATAAAAGTTCTCTAACCTGACCCACTTCGACTTCCAAAATGTATTTAATAATTTAAATTAAAAAATAGAAACAGTGCTGATTGTCTTTTATATTTCCATAGCATAGGTTTTAAATTGACTTTAATACTTTCTAAAATGTAGTAATTGACAAAACATCAGGAATTGAAAACCAGAACTAAAATTATAGTTACACCAAAGTTCACACTAAATTTAAATATTGTACTCATTGTAATCATGGGAAACAATTAATGAAATAGAGATAAAAATAGAGATATGTCACACCAGTGTTTAAATCGTCTCACATTGCATATCCATAATATCCATTTCTCTGTAATGTGCCATAATGGTTATAAACACTCAATAATGATTAGTAAATTTAAATTAATTTTTAAATTGTTACTGCTTAAAAAATGGTTTGATAAAGTGGGATTCCATGGGGCTCTAGTTAAAATAATTAATATGTTCCAATGTGATGTAAAACAAGGTTTTCAAGGATTAAACTCATTCTCTAAGATCTAATTCAGTACTAAGGATATAATCTTCACTGTTTCACTATGAAATAACCAAATGTTTCTCATTCTTAAACTTGGAAAGAATAAGGATATGGCCCTGTGAACTAAATCTCATGCATCTAATACTCAGTATTATTAAATTTACTGATCCATCAACTGAATGATTGGCAATTTTTTATATTGTAGCTTTGGCTAATATGTTCTTCTCAGTGCTCATTTTAATTCCCTCTGAGCTGCAGTCTACTTTCACTTTGCAAAGAACCCACTACAACTTTTCTAAATTACCCACTGGAACCTCATCAGCTTGCGCATCCCACCCAATCTTTGCTAAGAAAATCTCACCTGCATCTATCATTCTCCAGGAGCATAGGTTTGAATCACATTTATATTTCTTCCAAGGAGATTCATGCAACACACTCATTAAACACATACAAGGCTAATATCTACTAGTTATTTTTGAGCTATGGTAGGAACATATTTCTCACTTTTATACTTAATCATACTGATGTTACTTCTTACAAATCATCCCATCTAAATGGGACTTCTTCCACCCAAAACCATAGAACCTGTTTAAATTAAAATAAGTGAGCACTCTTGTTAGTTTACTCATAGATTCATTCACAGTAGGAGATCTGATGCCCTGAGCTAATTGATACACCTTGAAGTCTCTGGATCTTCCATGGTAGCCATGAGTTTCCCAGAGGTTTGTGATGCCAGTAACTGCTCCTCTTAATTATGTGCAATGTTCCATTAAACAAAAATTACTGGCTGAGCTTTATACTCTGTTAGAAATAGAAACTTTCATAGATTCAGATCACATCATCAGTTACCTATTATTCCTTGGGTCATGGAAGCAGTACTCCACTAAAATATTTATTGAGATCTCCCAATTAAGTGCGGAGTCAGTCGCTAACAGGATCCTCTACCATATTCTACCTGCAGAAGAGCACAGCCCTGCATGACCTCAGTCTCTTTTCAGATGCTATTATCCTGGATAGAGCCACAATTTCCCAACCATTGGTTTCCTAAGAACCTCTTAAGATTACCTGAATCAATTGAAATGGGAGTTCACAGACCGCATGGATAGCATTAGTTCCATTATAAATGTGAGAATTCAGAAAATATTGGTGGTTTTCATTTCTTAGCCATAATGTTCCTGATAAAGGATAGGTTCTAAAAGTCAATGTTCTTAGCCAAACTGTCATTCATTCTAACACGGGATTCTCTTTACAATAAAAAGCATTTATTCCAAACTTGAATGTATATAATGGGTCATTTACTAAGAGTTTACCATTAAAGATTTAGCATGAAGATTTCACAAAATCTCTTACCTCACAGATACCTAAAATATACATACAAACCATTCAGTCTCTACATGGACCATGTCCACAGTGCAAGCTGTTGCCATGTTACTTTATTCTTTATGGAGTTACAGATATTATTGTTAATAACTGAGACATAATTTGCTTTTCAAATTACACAATGTTGGGATTTTAACAAAATCATTTAATAGAATTTTGATCTCTCACATAAATCCTAGAGTGTTGTCATTGGGATATGCAAGGATCTTCTCAAACAAATCCTTTTTTACATTCCAGTTCATTCAATGGATCACTAAATGTTTTTTCTATTTGTCCCATGTCACAGTTTCTGTTTTTCAAGGTACCTGTCAGACTCACATAGTGTTAATCAAATTTCTGTTACTGTGATATACCCAAGATAATCAATTTACATAGAGAAAATATTTATTTTGTCCCCTCATGGTTTCAGAAGTTTCGGTCCACGGATATTGGTCCCATTGTTTTGAACCTGTGACAAGGTGAAACATCATGGCAAGGAGTGCATGGCACAGCAAAACCACTCAAGAAGAGAAATCAGAAAAGACTAGTGTACCACTGTACCCATCAAGGATACTTCTTCAGAGACTAGAAAATCTCTTTTTGGATTCCACATCTTAAAATTTGCACTGAGCACAAGTAGCAACACAAGCTCAGAACCAAGTTTTTATTACATGGACTTTAAAAGACATATCAGATTCAAAATGCAGGTCACAAACTTTTAAAATCCTTTCCACTTTTCTCTCTTAAATTTAAAAATGCTTTGTCTTCCTTCCTCATATATGAAAACTCACCATATATAAGATCATTAAAATTTGCCATCTTTTCTCCAACTGATAAAGGTTGGAGGCCAGCTCAAGAGTGCCTACTCCATGAGAACTAATTAATCACACATTGTTCTACATGCCAAGCAGCTGCCTAGGACAATATGGAAATCTAAACTTCACCACGTAAAACATTTCCCTGAATATTTGGGTTATACAGATACATAATTAATCCAAGCTCTCCCACTAATCCTCTGCAGCAAATTAAATATGTAGTAGAAGGCACTTCCTACAGACTGTATAAAAGATAAAAATAAAGACAGAACAATCCATGTAGTAAATAAAATTAAATTTTAGGCTTATAGAAAACCAACTCTCTATCCTAAAATGATTAAAGCAGATGCCTCCTTGGTTTATAATATACGTCAGAGGAAAATCAAAATTACACAATCAAAACCTGCCAAGTGCAGCTGTACATCATTATGTTGCCTATTCGTCTTACTAATATTTTTCTTAGTGTTTTCATTGGTTTGCAACCCAGAGTTCTAACCCTCAAAATAAACCATTGTTTCAACAAAACCCTACAAGTGATGAGATGAGTCTCTTAGGCCCCTAGCTTTACACTCGAAAAGAGCTAGTCAACTTATCCATCACCAATCAAGTTAATAACTGAGACAAACATTCCACGGTAATTTGTCAGTTTAGAAAACCTGCTTACAGACTAATGCTGCAGCTCCACAACTAGCCTCATTATGACACCACAGAACTATCAAAACAAGAGTCCTAGTAATTCCAGTGGGTCCACTCTTGGAACAACACTTCATTCCCACATACCAGGTGGCATTGGTTGGATCTGGGTCTCATTGCTCGAGATGACATTGTGTCAGATGACATCACTACAGTCCAAAACCACATTGGGGATGACTTGACTTCGTTTGCTGAACGAAGAAAATATCACCCTGGACAAAACATTTACCCCAGCAACACCCATGAGCTACCTCTCCCAATGTACTCGCAAGCACAATACAAAAGATTTGTTGCTCTCTTCCTTTTACGTTAGTGATTCTCTTATATTCCCTAGAATTTCTAGTTGTTTACCTTATGATCCTCATAGATTGCGTGCTCTCTGGTAAAATGTACACCCCTATACTTTCATGCCTAAAGGAAATTCTGGCAGAAGCTACTAAAATCTATGACATTCTAAAAATTAATGGAAAGTATTGCTTTCCCCAGGAAACATCTGCATCATAGAATAATCCTTTTATCCTCTGGGAAAATGATTACCCAGTACACCATACCTTTCCTCCTCTCTCCCTCCAGCCTCCCACTTTAACCTTCTGGCCAAATGTCTCCAACCATGGCCATGACAGCCACCTGTTACTCTTTATAGTGCATAAGCATCACTAATATTTACATATACTCTTCTAAACTTCAGCTCATAACCTCAAACAACTGCTAGACCTGCCACTTTAACTCAAAAGCTATGCCAATACGTTATTTTTTTAAATATGAGATTTAGTTTTATTTTTATGTTGTCCTGTCTGATTTTGGTATCACAAAAACATCATAAGTTTGGAAATATTGCCTTCTCTTCAATTATTTGGGTTAGACTGACAAGATTTTGTATCACTCCTTCTTTAAATATTTGGTAGAATTCATTACTGAAGCAATCAGTTCCTTAACTTTTCTTTATTTAGAGATTTTTATTATTGATTCAATATTCTTATTATTGGTCTGTTTAGATTTTCTATTCATTCATAATGGAATCTCAGTAGGTTGCATGTATACAGGAATTTATCCTTTTGTTTTGTTATCCAATTCGTTGGTGATACTTTTTATTTCTGAGTTATCAGTTATAATGTCTGCTTCTTTATTCATGATTTCAAAATTTTAGTCTTGTCTCTTTTTTTGTTTTAACTAAAATTTTATCAATTTGTGTTCCTAGAATCACTATCTACAATAGCTGAGAAGTGAAACCAACCCAAATAGTCATGTATGGATGAACATATAACAAAAATATGTGACACAAATTTTTTTTTAAATTTTAAATTCTAGGTAGATTTTAAAAAGAAGGTAATTTTGTGACACAATGTAGTATGTATGATCTTTGGAAAACTATGCTGATGAAAATAAAGCAGACCCAAAAAGACCCTGTATGATTCCATCTATATAATGCATCTAAAACACTGAAATTCAGAGAAATAGAACTGATAGTGTTGATTAGCAGAGGCTCAATGAAGAGAGCAAAGTGCCAGTGTGTTAGTCGTTATAGACTTTAAATTTTGCAACTAGGACATTTTCTAAGTCTCTACACAAGGTAAATATATCTAAAAATACTGAACTAAGTACTTAACATGATTAAAATGATTAATTTTACATGTGCATTTACAATGTTTAAAACAACAGCAACAACTAACCAACAAAACTTGAACTTATACTTTTACCCCAGATGGTGAAGTCAGAATTGCTCCTTACAATTTCTATCAAAAATAATTGGCAGCACCCATCTCCCAGCTGCCTCATGATGACACTCTTTAGTCACCCAGTATTTCTCCATCCCTTTTTATATTACTATCAATAATTAGCTGAGTATAATTTATTATCTTTAAAATCCCTGTTTTTCATTTCCCCAAATCCATTAGCATTACATTAATTAGATTAGTTTTGTTATTGCATAGAATATTCCTTAACAAAATTCAACACCATAGCTGAGTGTGGTGACACATGCCTGTAATTTTAGCCCTTGGGAGGTTGAGGCAGGAGGATTGGTGTGAGTTCGAGGCTAGCCTGAACCAAACAGTGAATTCAAGGCCAGACTGGACTACAAAAACAAACCCTGGCTCAAAAAAATAAATAAATTCAACACCATAAGAGAAAAAATTTCATAATCTTCCAGTCTGTTAGTCAACAACCTAGTTACAGCTCAACTACATATATCTGACCATGATACCTGATGATCTTGCAGTCAAAAATGTTAGTTTATAATCTCATCTAAAAATCTATCTGCAGTGATGCAAATTTCTGATACGACTCACATATGTTTATGATGCTTTATCCCCAGACCACATAAGGCACTGCTCTATAATTTGGCAACTGTTTTTTCCCAGAGTGAGCAGTTCAAGAGACAAAAAAGGAGAGAATGAAGAACAGGAAAAGAAGTCCCAGAGGAAGAAATTAGGAGAGACTATAGACTTGATTACTCTAGTTTTAAATTGCCATGTTATAACTTTGTTCATATTCTGTTAAAAGTTAACCAGTTAATCCACATCTTATTTAAAGGGATAGTATCACATAAAAATGTGACACTAGGGATGAAGTATCACTGGAGAACACCTTAGAGGGATCAAGCTACCCAGCTTATTTATTTCACTTAAGCATTAATGACATTTTAACTGGTTAATGAGTGTCTTTTAGTGGTTATGAGTCAGTCTTAAATGGACAGGATGGCAAGAATAAGGCAATATCATTAATAAGATTTAAAATAAGCAAAATAAGGACAATAGCACATAAAAATTAATTTTATAATGGCAGGTAATCTTTTAATCACAAAGCTTAAAATTACAATGTAGAGGTTAAATTTATTCTCATTAGCTAAATAAAATTATCTAACATGAGAATCATGAATATTTTACACAGAATGAATAAAATTGTGAAGAATAATTCCACATTTGAGATAGAGAACATTACATGGTTAAAAGTCATCTTCAGGGGCACTACTTCAGTGTGATTAATCAGTTAATCAAAGCCTGTTGTTTCACTGTGGTCTCCTTATCAACTCAAGAGAGAGTTTCCACACACACCATCTGGATCTCACATCCACAGGTCCAGGGAGATAATTTGCTCTCTGTGCAGGATTAGTTGTCTTTGATGCTTTCCTTTGAAACAAAGCTGGAAAAGTTTGTATACTTTTTTTTCATCACAAACAGGAGTCTTAACTTTGCAGTTCCAGTGGCTACAGCATTTGGAGGCATCCATGTTTCTTCATTAACACTCCATGGTAGACCCAGAGTCTATGCAGAGAAATGCAATGTAAATAATATGATGAAAATAAATAGCTAAAACCAGAAGAAAACACCCCCCCCCCGCAACGAGAAATACCAACTGACATGTCCTCAATTTGTGGAAGAACCATTTAATATTCTTAAAAACATCCACAAATAAAAGTTGTACGTTAATCAATACCTCTAGCTTTCTAGGCATTTCTATATCAAAAGAAGTGAGCTAGCATGAGCAAAACATGGAGGAGAGAGGAGATTTCCAAAGTGAAGACTGAACGTCTATGTGAATTCACTAGATACAAAATTCCTTTATTGCACTGGAGTTAATAGCAAAGTAAACTAAACTTTGTCTTGCAGACAGAAAAATGAAAAGAGACAAAGAAAAAAGAGAAGGTAGGAGAGAGAAAATAGAGAAGAGTGGAGAAGAGGAGAAGCAAGGATAGGAGAGGAGAAAGGAAACAGACTAAAAGAAGAGAAAGCAAGAGTAGGAAAGAGAAAGAGAAGATCAAGAGGGTAAGGAAACAAGGGAATGAGCCTAGCACAGGATATAATAGAATTTATTGCTAATGATTTTATTTTCATATATGTGAATCAGTTGTACTTTGTCACTGATACAGAAGTTATTCTTCTACTTACTAAGAAATTATGTCTGCTTTTAAGACCACAATTATTATTGTAGTGTGAATAGGGTAGATGAATACAGGGAAGATAATTGGAACTTGTGCCATACTCTTACTATGACTAAGGAAGCTGAAGTTACTTTAATTTGATATTATTCTATAACACAATAGTCAAATGAACAGATAATCTCCTAATTTTCATATATACCCAAACTGTTTTTTGGTAAAGATTGAAATATTTAGTGTCATAGTTTTCAAAATTTAACTATTCTAGAAATTTAACTTTTCTTCTTTTAAAACACATTGAATATCCTTTTTCTCTCATTTGTTTTAATTCTGTAATTTGTAGAAAACACACATTGCAGTTACAATGAGAGAACTCATCAGGCATCTTACATTTTTTTATGTCTTAGTGCCTTCTTACATAAAATAAAAATGTTAATAGAAAGTATTTTACTGTGGTAAGTGAATTTTAAAAATTAATATGTGCAATATTACCAAAATCATTTTTTCTTTAGAAAAGTGTTATATGGTTCATATGTATGTCCAAGTTAATCTTCCAACCTGTGAAATAATTTTAATTTTATTACATAGATACAGATATGCAGTATTCTTTATGGCATTTTTAGGGTACTTTATAGTTTATTAATCAAGCATTTTATTGATATTTAAATTGCTGTCAATTTCTTTTCTATTTATTTATTTACGTCTTTATAAAGAATCTCATTTTATATTTTACAAAATTTATAATTTTTACAAACCCAAAATTAGGACCCTGGAGTAAAGGCTTTCTATACTTTTAACTTTTATGGCTCTTACTCTCAGTGAATATATTTTGGTAAACAAAGTGAACTCTGAAGAATTACTTTTTTCATGAATTTCATAATTAGTTCTCAGTTCTGTGCACATTTTTAGCATATTCAGATATTTTTAGCATATTCAGATAACAAAAGAGGAATTTTGTGTAGTACATCATAGGTCTCACAGGCGCACTATGTATTCTCTGTATATTCTGTGGCCAGTGGAATGTTACAGAACCTATGGAAGAAATGAGAGAAGATATATCTATGGTTAACATTTATAAAATTGATTTTTCTATCACTGCAAATGTGTTTTCATTTGTCTCCTTCTTGATTCATTTCTAATCCTTTCACAAGTAGCTTTTATTTTAGATATGCATTCAGTGAGTGAGTTAGTGTGAAACTAAAACCAGCAAATCAATAGAAAGGTGAAATACCTCTCATATTCTGTATTTGCTTTCTCATCTTGTTTCCACCATGGAGAATATCAGAGGTTTGTCTTCAATGGGAAAAGATAGCTATTATATTGCCATCTTAAGTCTTTCTTACTCTGCTCAAAGGATTTAAGATTCCGATTAACTAATAAATCTTAAAGTCATGATAAATTATGTTTTCTGTTTTTTTTCAAGGCCAACTCAGATGATCAGAATGTCTTCATTTCTCAAAGAGGGAAAAGTCTCTAATTACATGGTGAGTAGAAATAAACGTGATGGAACAGCAATAATGTGACTGGGCTGGGGATATAGCTCAGCAACACAAGTGCCTTCCTGGCAAATGCAAGGTACTGAGTTCAATTCTCAGTTCAAAAAACAAAAGTGATAACTGGGAAATCAAGCTTTCCTAATATTTAGAAATATTCTTGAATTTCTGCACACCAATTGTCATATAACACACTACAGTTATTATTTACTATATATCAGATACTCTTAGATACTCAGCACATTAAAATATGTGCTATAATGGAACTTATAACCCATTGGAACTTACAACCCATTCTTCTCCAAAGAAGTAATGAGATAAACAAAATAATATTGTATCATTTGGGTCCTCCAGACATATGTCATAGAGATGAAATTAAGTGTTCAGGAGTTTGGGAAATAACGACTTTACAACGTACAGGAGTTAGCCAATTGAACAGGGAGATTTTCAGAAAGAATGCTGATCTGACATATGTAAAAGAACAGTAGAGAGAAAGCAAGATGGGACCAAAAGAACATGAGATTAAGATTCAGAGCTAATAAGCACTTGACCAATCAAATGGAGAATTTAGGAGGTAAGGATGTCAATTATAGGCATCCTCCTTAAAGAGAAATGTTTGCATTCTATTGCCTCTTGAATTTTGAGCTGTTGACTGGTGAGTGGATGGGAAGAGATGGTATTTTGGCTACAAAATGGAGGCTGATACTGAAAAGGTACACTTGAAGATTTCCAATAACTTTGATCATTGAAGCTAATAAATCTTTTTCTTAAAGTGAGACCAGAATAACGTATTTCTAAGTCTGTTGAAAATGATACTATTATAAAAATAAACTAGTGCAAGAGATAGTGTAATGGGTACCATGGAGAGTGATATCATTTTAGATAGATAATTTAATACACTTGTGCAGTAAAACTTCTTTGAATGGATAGCATTTGCTCAAGAATACTCATTAGGTAAGGAAATGAACCATGAAGGAAATCCAGATGAGCATTCCTTAAAGAGTAATAATAATTACTAAAAGCTTTGAGGTAGAACTATTTGGTGAGAAATGAAAAGGAAACTAGAATAAATCCCTACACCCACCACAAAGTTAGACTATTTTGAGATTAAAATACATATGAAATTGTAAATAAGGAGGTTTGTTAAGTTTTTGTGGTAATAAAATCCTTGAGATACCAATAAATAATATTTGCAATTTAAATATTTGTGTAATCACTAATTGTAAATTTTAATGGATATAAGGAAACTGCATTGGACAGCTTTGCTTTTGTTGGAATAAAATAAAAACTAACACAATTAAAGGAGGAGAGGGTTTTTTTGGCTCATGGTTTCAATGGGGTCTGTTCATGGTCAGAAACAGCAGGGTAGAATGCCAGGGCCACTGAAAGCTGCTCATTGTATGTCAGCCAAAAAGCAATGAGAGAAGAAAGGATGCCAGAATCAAAATAACTCTTCCAGATCATGACCCCAGTGAATTGTCACTTGTAATAAGGCCCTACCACTTAACATTACATTCAGCAGTGAACCCATCATTAGGTAAATTCACTGATGAGTACAGTGTCTCCATGATCCTACTAACTTTCAAAAGTCCCATGCCTAAACACATGAAATTTTTGGAAGACATTTTAGACCTGATCAACAAGAGAAACACATCTGGAAATTTATGCCATCTACTTTTTTTCTTTCTTCCTTTTTCTCTTTCTCTCTGTTCTTTTTTTTTTTTTCTTATATTTTTGAGACAGGGTCTCACCAAGCAGTTCAGGCATGCTTTTGATCTCACTGTGTAGCACAGGCTGGCTTCAAACTCCTGGCTATCCTCCTGCCTCAGCCTCAGTGCTGGGATTATCGGTGTGTGTCACTACTACACCTGTCTGCCAACTATTTCATAATTGAAAATTAATTTTACAAAATAATAGGTTTGTTGTGGCATATCCATGTATGCATACAACATACCTTGATCTTTTCTAGCACCTATTAATCTATATTACTGTGTTTACTATACTCAATTCTCTTCTCATTTTCTAGACTGCTACTTGAATTTTTACTGTTTGTTTTCAATGTTGTAATTTCTCTATCACCCTCAATGATTTCTGCAGAAATCTGCAACACCAGAAAAATCAAAAAATATATGTGTGACATACATACATACATATGTAATATAACTTACAATAACATAGTAGGGCATGATTTTAAAAAGAAATTAGCTAACACAATTTACAGATGAGAAAAGTAGATAAAGACTTGATCTCTGTTTCTCAAGTTGAAGTTCCAAGATTATTTACTGCCCTCCCTGAAAGTGAGTGCCATGTGTGGGCCACTGTGGGGAGAAAAAGATGCCAGCCCTTTCCTGTGAGTCGGTGCCATTCATGGGGAAGATCAAGAAGTCAACAAGAAGCTAAACCCTCCCTGAGAGTCAGCGCCGTGAGTAGACCCCTGAGGGCCGAACCACATGCCAGGCTCTTCCAGTGTGTGGGCTGGGAGACAAAAAGAGCCAAGGTTCCCTGTCCTGTCCCGTCCCTCCACCCCAACCCTGTAAGCAAATGACTGATCTGGAGAAACTCAGGCTGCAATGATAGCTATTGAGGTACAATACAACTTAAAGCTTGTAATGTTTAGTATTTCGTTGACTTTGCAGGCCAGTAGTCTGATCATCTATTCAGAGAATAACAATATGCAATGTAGCACCCATGGGGAATGTCTTTCTGAAGGTAGTAGCTGTTGTTAATTCCCTCTTATTTTGTTTTCAAGTCCTGTATCATTTACATTGTTTGTTTGATTGTGTTTTATTCTGCTTTGCCTTGTTTGATTTTATTATATTTGATGGCATGTGCAGCTATTTCAAAGATAACAAGATATATTATGGTAGCCATTTTGGAATAAAGTCCTTCATTGCATTCACATTTAATTGGCTCTATTCTGTCCTATTTTGTTTGATTTTTACAATGCCTAGAGGTATGGGCAGCTATTTTGAAGACAAAGCATTATGTTAACCAGTGTTGATTTTCTATCATTTTTTTTTCAAGTCCTGTGCCACTTACACTGTTTTGTTTTGATTGGCTTTATTCTGTTTTATTTTCCTTGGTTTTATTCTCTTTAAAATACAAATTATAGAAAGAATTTAGAAGTGAGTTTAGTTATTTAATAGAAAAATATCAGTAGAGTTTCATAACCACAATGATTACAACCTTTAGCATATGATTACTACATTTGAAATTTTAAAAATTTATTTACCTTGATTCAGAAAGTTTGTCCTCATTTGTTTCATTTCTTGCTGAGCATTTTAACTGTGTAAATACTCCTTTTATTAAAGAAGTCTGAAAATCTTCATTCACATTTTCTGTATTTGGAGGAATTGAATTTATTTTTGTTGTTTCAAACTTTAATTAAATTTTTGGACTAATCTATTTATAGATTTCATTTCTCATAATGAGAAGCACCCAGAGTTTCAATATTGTGCACCATCAAGAAGGGTTTTTATTTGTTCATCATTTTCAGTATGAGTAATCTTCATATTCAATATTTTGGTCATCTGAATAAATAGCAAAATTATACCATACAAAGTTTTTAAAATGAGGTGTGTTTACATGCAAATCAATGAAAAGTCACTTTCTCTCTTTCCAACTGAATTTACAAAATAATAAACAAGGTAAGAGGTAAAAGATTGGCTGCTGGAAACCAACCCCACTATCTAAAGTGTATCAATAAAAAAACAGAGAAATTAATGAGGCAAATCACTACAAAAGGGAAAAACCTAGTACTAAGTTGCAAAATTGAATCATACACAGTATGCATAATTGTGGTTCATAGATCAGGACCAATATCAAGATGGGTAAAATAAAACATGGCTCTTTAGTAAAGACTGACATAAATAAATTTATCAAGTAAGATTTAAAGTCTTTAAATGTTTACTATAAGTCCTGTTTAATATTTTTTCTGAGTAGTCGCTCAAATTGTAATTTTATAACATTATGTTTTTGTTAAAATAACTCAAAAAACAAAACTTTCCAATATTATAATGAAACAGTTTCCATATCTGATGTTATCAAAATTGCTTAGAACAAACTAGTACATTAATCTTTTGTCTCTAAGCAAATCTGATTTTTTTTAACTTTTAAGCTTATTTCAGTGACAATGGCTTATCTGAAGTTTAAGAGTGAAAATATGGAATAATCTGTCAACAGAATATCAATTCATCTATATTTTGAAGAGGTGAAATTTCCATTGCCAGTATCAAAGGTAGATTAAATATGGTTTATGGCATAATTACTTACATTTCTTCTGAAGAGAACATAGATCCTGCTCGGTTTTGATTTGTTCTAGCATTATACCTTCTCAAATTTGAAACTTATGTATTCTTTTTATTGAAAACTGGCTGGGCAGACACATTATGTGATCTAGTACAAGATTAAAACACGACCCCTTGTTGAAATATTGTTTCGAAATGGAAGTAGCAGAGCATTAAACCAGTTTGTTGTCTATTTGAGCATAATATTTTATGGGAAAACAGTTTGCAAACTCATAAAGCTATCCTAACTTGAGACATCCTTAGTATAATAATTAGCTTTTTAAAGATTATTTTTTCTGTTGCATGCTTAAAACAGTTTTTGAGATAAATTTTAAGGTAAGTATATAATCATATATCTATCACTTATTTAATGCTTAATGTTTACTTAAGTATATAGCTACTTAATAGTATCAAAAAAGTAGAACCTATAAATAGAAATAATTAAAAGTGTATTTACTAACTTAGCAAAACTTAAAATTTATATGAAGATAGTTTCCCCAAACCCTGAATAAAAAGGATGCTTAGTCCTTTATTTTACTATAGTTTCTGAATTTTTTGTTATTTCAGTTTTTACATTACTAGTTACTCTCTCTAGTTACTAGGTTAATTTTCAATGAACTAAAATATATTTTAATGATTTGTACAAGTCAGCATTTTAAGGATACTGTGCAACAAAATAAAAAAAATCAAAAATAGACAAAGGTCTGTAATACACATTTCTCAATAGAAATAAAACAAAAGATAGACTAATACCACTCTCAGGACCATTATTTGTACAGGAAATTGAAGTCAACGGAAGAAGTAATGATTTAAGCATTAGGATAGGTAACACCAGAAAAATGAGAAATAACAAGCATTGTCAAAATGCCATGAAACGGAACCTTTGTACAATTTTGGTGGGAATGTAGTGTTGCTAACATTATGGAAAACAATTTCGCAAACCTTTATACTTAAGGCCCTGAATTTGATTCTAAGAACTACAAAAAAAAAAAAAAAAAAAAAAAAAAAAAAAAAAAAAAAAAAAAAAAAAAAAAAAAAAAAAAAAAAAAAAAAAAAAAAAAAAAAAAAAAAAAAAAAAAAAAAAAAAAAAAAAAAAAAAAAAAAAAAAAAAAAAAAAAAAAAAAAAAAAAAAAAAAAAAAAAAAAAAAGGCAAAAAAAAGAATTCAAGATAAAATTACCAAGCGAGTTAGCAATACAGCTCTTAGGTATATACCAAGCTAATTGAAAACATGTACTCAGACAAGTAAACAAAAATGTTCATAACTGTAGTATTTATGATATTTCAAAGGTGGAAACAACACAAATATACATCAGCTGAAAAAAAGATAAACTAAAGTAATATCGTGTCCCAAAATAAGGTATTAACACATCCCACAATATGGATAAATCTGAAAAAAAAAACATGCTAAATGGCAGAAAACAAGTAACAGGTTCACAAATGATGTAACCTCATATATATGAACTATCCATAATAAGGACTTTACAGGGTTATTAACTAATGAGTATGAGATTGTCTATTGGGCATGGAAATATAATCAAAGCTCCACATGGGGACATTTGTACAGCACTGTAAATATACTAGATGCCATTCAGTTATGCATGTTGAAAGGTATTTTTCATGTTATACAAAATAGACACAAATTTTAACAAACTGTCTAATCTATTGATTTCATAAAATAATTACTGGTATTTTACCAGGATAGATGAAACACCAGAATAAGCTAGCACAAGAAGCTTTCTCTCTGCGTCATTATATTGTACATTCACATTGCTCATTTCTTAGTTCCCTGGTAAACAGAGACAGATAAAATCTTATAACTATCCTCACTGCCTTCAAAAGTTAGTTTTACCTTGATGTCAGGTTTTCAATTGGAGAATAATAAAGCATGTGTGGTTTTTGCCTGTACCTACTTTCTTTGGTCAATGTTATGTTTTAAAAGCTTATTACTTATTGTTATTTCTGTGATTATATTTTTCTCCTTTTTTATTGTTAGGTAAATATAATATTAATATATCATTATTTATACATTTCCTTTCTAATAGATAGGTTCTAATTTGGGGCTATTACAAAGTGATATTCTGCTAACATTTATGTACGTAACTTAGTGAAATACGTAAGTTTCTTGGACATAAGAGCAGGATTAATGGAACATATTATCAGCATCTACTAATAAACATTGCAATGAATTTTCTAATATGAATATATGAATGAATTTACATTTCTGATAACACTGCATGAAAGTTTAAGTTGCTTCAGATTATTATCAGTTTTGTTATTATCTTTTTCAAACAATTTAACCCTTCTGGCACAAGTACAGTGGTATCTACATGTAATTTCAATGTGCAGTTTCTGTTAATATACCATAGAGTTGAGCATGATCTCATGTCGTGAATGAATGACTGAGTAGTTTTTGTGAAGCTCCTGTTTAATTCTTTTCGTCAGATTTTGGTATTAATTTCTCTACCTAATTAATTTAGACTTTCATCCATATTTGGATATGAGTTGTTCTCCACACATATGTATTGGAAAATTTTACGCTTAGTTTGACGCTTATCTGTTCAAGATGTTAATGTGTGTTTTGATGACAAAAATTCTTAATTTAAATGTAGTAAATTTGCCAATTTTTTTAATCCAGATATGTATGTCTTTACATATCAAATTTTATTGAACCCAAATTGCAAAATATTATTTTTCCTTATTGAAGTCTGTATTGGGTGATATGCTATGTACCCCCAAGTCCTCATGTACTTTTGATGGGACTGAGTCTGACGCTTGTGATCAGTTTGTTGTCTAGCACCAGGATTATGACGTGACTGCTACATCCGCCCAGGGGTGGAGCTGAGATACAGTGTAAGGGAAGGTGGTCTTCCTCTTGCACTTCCATGCTTCCGTCCTCTCTCTCTCTCCAGCGTGCCTTGTGGCTTGCAGCCACCATGAAGGGAACCCCCTCCATGCCATGCTAACTTGGAGCCGACTAAGTAGGACTGAAACTCCTGAGAAACTGTAAGAATAAACCTTTCCTTTCCTAATTTTGGATGTCAGGTATTTCGTCTTGGCAACGAGTAAAAAGTAACTAAGACCAAGTCCTATAATATATTTTAAAATTGAGTTTTATACATGGTCTGAGGCAGAGATAAAATACTTTTGCATATAAACATTCAACTGAACCATGTATTTCCATTTTTCAAGATACTGCATTTT
The DNA here is from genome assembly GCA_004363535.1 of Dasyprocta punctata. NCBI lineage: Eukaryota > Metazoa > Chordata > Mammalia > Rodentia > Dasyproctidae > Dasyprocta > Dasyprocta punctata. The sequence goes on from RJWM01033650.1 coordinate 20,234, forward strand.
TATCACTATATTGCAGTATTGCCTTTATCACAATTTTCATTATGTCCATGTGGATAAAATTTAAAATTCTTTTTTCTGTCCTGCTGGTCAACTTGTCTATCTCTGTACAAATATATTAATGTTGTAGGTTTTTATGTCTATTACGTCCTCTACTGTTTTGTCTTCCATACGAT
>RJWM01033651.1:0-20406 GCA_004363535.1 Dasyprocta punctata
TAGCTCAGGCCGGCCTTGAGCTTGCGTTGTAGCCCAAGCCGGCTCGAACTCACAATGCTCCTCCTACCTCAGCCTCCCGAGTGCTGGGATTAAAGGTGTGCGCCACCACACCTGGCTATAACTCAATTTCTTTAAATGCAGGTTTTATAACATCTCTTGAATTCTACTCTTGCAGAATGTTTGTTTTCTTTGAAAAAACAAGACATAATGAATATAAAATTTTGCAATCAAATTTTTGTGGCCGGGATGATAAGATTATGTTTGCTTTTCCAGACACTGGGCACATTAATGAACTTCTAACACTTTATGAAATTTCAAATTTAATGAAATCTGAATATTTTAAAGTCAAACTTCAGACCCTGCCAAGGTCAATTGCCTTCAGGTTGATACAACTAGAAGGCTAAGAATATCTTTCAGAATATTAGTTAAAAATCTTGGACATTTACTAGGAAACCCCTATTTGGAAGTTCAGTCTTAGTCTGGAAAACTAAAGCTTTAGATTCTTTGGACAAATAGGCCCCTATTAGCTACAAATTTGTCCTCAGAGAATATTTGGCTTTGGCTGGAGACAATTTGGTTTGCATAATTTAATAGAGGAAGGTATGTCCAGGTGGTGGGGACCCGGAATGCTGTTAAAATTTTCAATGCACGTGCAAGCCCTCATAACGTGGGATCATGAAGTACAAACTTTTAATATCGCTAAGGTTTGAAGCCCACATGTTGTCCCTAGAAGAGTGGAGTTTCATTCAGTTTAGCGGACTCTCTGTTGCTTGTTTATGAATAATCAGCACAAAAGCACAGCCAAAGGTGGTCCCAAATGTGGTCACGAATCTCATGTTCTTACGCCTTAACTTCTGTCTATCATTCTTTCCTGTCTTATTAAATTTCCAAAACCTTAATCCTGGTCAACATTCTTGTATTTTTCATGGTTGTGATCATTGGTGGAAAAACATTCACAGACATGGGGTTTAACTTCTGTGGTCCTTTGAGCCTATACTTCTTCACATTAAAATGCATCCATTTCCAGTATTCAAAGAAACACTGCTATACAATTTTGAAACAATGTTTAAATATTTGATTCTGAAATAACTGACTATAGTATACTAAGAATTGATAAAGTAGCATCAACTATATAAACGCCAATTTTATCAATTATGTGAATGTCATACTTTGTAGACATTTTAACACATTTTAAAAAACTGACTCCTTAAATTTTACTTTGCTGTTTAGAGAAACACTGTTCTTTCAACTTCCAACATTTTTACCTCATGGATAACAAAATTGCTTGAAAACTTAAAATTTCACAGAGGTCTGTTATTTCAAAGTTAGTTTGTTGACTGTCATATTTCAAATTTGTAACAAAAATAATGCCAGGGAAAAATATCTGCCATTGGCATGTGCCAATCATGCAGACATCGAGCAAATTCTCTTGGTATGTTTGACAAGACCTATAAATAACTTTCATCTAGCATTCTCATAAATGCATACATCAAACTTGACATATAATTGACAGAAATAATTCTCTCTTTAAAATATTAATTGTAACAAATATTTTTCAGTACACTCATGAAATTGAAACATGTCGGGTAGATCAATGGCACAGTGAAACATTTATTTAAAGTTTGATGAGTCTAATTTAATGAAATGGCTGAGTAAGCCAATTTTAGAGCAAAGAGTACTGAAGAGTAGATTATCTAAATTAAATTTACATAATTTAGAAACACTTCAAACTTACAAAAATATTTCTCTTTTGCTATCTTAACTCATTTCCAAGGTTATAAAGCGTGATATATTATAATTTTATTAAGTTGCTTTATATGCTTCAAGACTCTAAGCTGCTAGATTATGCTATGAACACACTTATTTAAGCTTACATAATCTGAACTTCTCTTTCTTTTTCTTATTTTCTTTTATTTTAGAATAATACTGATATACTCATCATTGTAAACATACAATAAATTTTGCCATTGGTCTAATAAAAGTCTGAAATCTTACATGAAGCTATCAGTCAATAAAATCAGCAGAAACTTTTAGAAACCGACACTTCACATAAACAAAGTCTTTGGATCTCAGTATGCGCATGCACAGGATTGAATAGCGTTTCCCTGAAATTCATGTCATGTTCATCCAAACACTTCTAAATTGTGATTCTTTGGGCACAGAAGCTCAGACACACAGGGATAGTGCAATGTAAAAATGGAGGTGGTTATTGGGGTAACACATGTACACCCAAGGATTTCACAGGGTTGTCAACAACCACCATACACTACAAGAGCCAAGAAAGCTCCTCTAGCGCTTCCAGGGAGGGCAAGGTCCTGCCAACACCTTGATTTATAGATTCTAGGCCCATTGTTGAGGGAATATATTTCTATTGGTTTAAATTCATATAGATTTTTAGGGCATCTCTACTAAACCAGCAGAACACATATTTGATATCATAAAATAATCAGAATGTTATGTGACTGTTTAATATTTTACCTGTATACTGAAGACATTATAGTCATGGAAATTTCTCATTCAAAATAAAATCACTCATACCAACATACTCAAATTTCTTCTGTTATTTTCTGAATTCTGAGAATCACACAATTCAGAACAAACTGATGTGCTGCTAACATAGAAATGCATTTTTAGTTTGTTAGAGAATGCATCACATTTTTTCTTTGTTAGAAAATACTGCAATTCACTTATGTTTTACAGTCAAGTTCAGAATAATATACCGTATCTTCAATAAAATGTATAGTTTTGGATCCTTCAAAAGGGAAAAACAAGAGGTAGTAATCCTTTATTTTGTCAAAGAATACATTTAAAACACATTGCAAAATATTTTGCACTGATTAACCCATGATAGTTACCATTTTACAGTAAACTATAAGCTATTAAGATCAAATCAAGTTTCCTGCTGAATTTCTAGCTTGCTCTCTTTGAAGTCAAGTTCAATTTGTTATTACATATGCTATTTAGTTCAGCATGAATTATCAGTTATTCTTCATAATTTCAAAATCCTAGATCTGTTTATATTGAAATGATTAAAGAACTTACTGAAATACATAAATTAACAAAATTTCAAGTTTTGAGCCAATTATTGAAGTCTTATGAAAATGACATTTGATTTTAAAGTGTGTGCACTTACAATATTTCGGTATAAAATATTATTTTACTTGTCTAAATGTTTTCATATTATTTGTACAAACATAGTCATACAAGACTGAACCATAAGCAATTTTTTGATGAAATTGTAAGTTGTTTTAAGAAAGCAAGTTTTTTTCTATTCAATAGACCTCTTTACATAGTCTTTAGAAAAATGACTGAGTCTCCAAGATGCATCTTCTCATTTAAGCACACTCTAAATACCAGCAGTCTTATATCACATGTGCTACTGTCTACAATAAACTGCATAAATTTAAGGATACCTATAATAGAAGCCAAAATAATTGCTCACATAACCTGATTAACTCCAAATAACCACTAAAAATGACAGCAGAGACAGCAAAAGTAAAAGAATATTAGTTAATCTTTAATAAATTGCAGTCACTTGTAGGGTTAAAAGAATCAAAATTTTTAGCAAAAAAATCAAATCTATCTCTTAAGTCCTAATAGTTCAGTGATCCAAATAATTTTTTAGAAAACCTAGGCATGACTATAAAGTCAATATGGGTGAAATATTTGTTCATACATTAACTTGTATTTTCCCCAGAATTTTGGACTTTTAATATCTATATTTTGAGTCTAACCTTAAGATCTAGTAATCCCTTAAATCAGAAATACAGGCCAGTGTGTGTCAATGGGAAGTAAATAGTTTAGGGAACTGAATAATTTATTGTCATGGATGTCCATGGAAAAAAATATTCAATTAATTTTTCCTCAGAATTAAAATTGGCGAAAAATATTTATAACAATGTTTAACAATCCTCTGCTTTTGTGTAATTGTATTAGTACTTTCCTGTCTCTAGGACAAAATATCCAAACCTGGAAGGAAGAGAGATTTATTTCTGTTCGTGGTTTTCAGACCATTCAGCCTTTGGTTGTAGTCTTCAAGGTAGAATCACCATGAAAAAACCTTGAGAGTGGGAAAGCTGTTCAACTTATGGCAGTGAGGAAGCAGTGATGAGCTGGAAAGAAGCAGGAAGCACTCAAGGGAAGAGAGGGGTGGGAAACAAAAATTCACCCTTATGGGACACAACTGTAGTGACTCACCTTCTGCCAGGCTCCACCTCCTAAGAGGATGTTCAGCCAAGATTTTATCAATGGACTCATCTGCTGGTGAGTGTAGCACTCCCATTATCCAATCACCATCTAGAAATCTCTCCCTGAGTACATGGCGATATTTATGGAATATTTGTGTTCTAAAAAATAACATTCTTCACCTGCCCTGCAAAAGCCTCAAGTCCATCTCACTATGTAAAAGGCACTTAGTTCATTTCTGAGGCTTGCCCAGCTTTTCCAATAAGTCCAGATTTAAAGTCTCCTCTGAAACTCAAGTAAAACTCTTAGCTATAAGAACTTGAAAGAAGTAAAAAAGAAGTAGGTTTGCAGCATAAAACAGTGCAGGACACACATTTCAATTCCAAAAGGAAGAACTAGAAGAATAGAAAGGAATTTGGGAAGGGGAAATGAGGGGAAAAAAGATATGCCACATACAGTATCCTAATAAACACAATCAATGTAAACATTATAAGCCATAACATGTGCTAGAACAAATAGTATCAATGGTATGAAAAAGGTGATTGGAAGCCAGTTGGTGCCATGTGCAGGCTGCTGGGGGAAGAATCAGACAGCAGCCCTTTCCTGTGAGTCAGCGCCATTCACGCACTGTGGGGGAGGAGAATAAGAAGCCAACAAGAAGCCAAGCCCTACCTGAGAGTCAGTGCCATGTGTGGTCAACTTGGGGGAGAACCAGATGTCAGCCCCTTCTGGTGCGTGGGCTGGGAGACAAGAAGAGCCAGGTTCCACCCACCCCCAGCCATAAGCAATCAGCTCATCTGGAGAAACACAGGCTGTGATGGTAACTATTGAGGTAAAATACAATTTAATGCTTGTAGTGTTCAATGTTTTACTGAGTTTGTAGGCCTGAAGCTGGTAGTCTGATCATCTATTCAGAGAATAACAACATGCATTGTAGCATCTATGGCGGATCTCCTTCTGAAGGTGGTAGCCATTATTAATTCCCTGTTATCTTGTTTTGAAGTCCTGCATCACTTTCCTTGTTTTATCTGTTTGGGTTTTATTCTGTTTTGTCTTGTTTGATTTTATTATATTTTATGGTATGGGCAGTTATTTCAAAGATAGCAAGATACGTTATGGTAGCCATTTTGGATTTACTATTATCTTGTTTTGAAGTCCTTTATTGAATTCATTGTTTTGTTTTTATTGATTCTACTCTGTTCTGTTTTGTTTGATTTTTACTATGTCTGTTGGTATAAGCAACTGTTTTAAAGACAATAAGAGGCATCATGGTAACTATTTGCTGATCTCCTGTTATCTTGTTTTGAAGTCCTGTGTCACTTATGTTGTTTTGTTTTGATTGGCTTTATTGTTTTATTTTGCTTAGTTTTATTCTCTTTAAAAGAAAAATTACAAAAATAGAAAACAAAAAAAAAGGTGATTGAAGAACCAGAGGAGGAGGAGAGGGAAAGGGAAGGGGACAGACTATACTATATATACATAACCACTCTCCAAGTTGATTGTAAACTGCATGAATTACAAACATATATTAATAAATTAAATTAAATTAATAAGAAAAAAGAAAGGAAATGGACAAAAGCAAGACTGATACTCATCAAGGAGGTAATAAATCCTTTGGCTCCATTTCCAACTCTCAGGAGAGGTTGTCGTGCGATCTGACCAGCAAAGAGCTAGTGCAGTATTGGTTCTGTGGCCTTATTAGTTGCAACCCACAAAGCCTCACCCTTGGAATGGCTCCACTCACTGCCTGCTTTTTTTTCGCCCTCAGTGAACCTTACATATTCTTTGCAATCTTCCTAGAGTGTTCACTTGCACCTTTAGCATTATTCACCATTATTGCATGAGCCCTGTTGCAACCTCCAGCATCATCATCTAAGGGGGGCCAGGCAGTTACTATGACTCTGTCACACTTTTTTTTCCTGGACTACATGGCTTCTTCTTGAATCTGGGTGGAACGTTTGCATTCTGCATGCTTGAAAAACCAACACTCTATGAATCGTGCTATGTTCTACTTCATGCTTAAGCAGTAGTGTGGCCTTCTTGTACCATGGATACAGAGGTCTGATTGCCTACATGGTAGAGCTCAGCAGGGAGTGACTATACTTCCCTAGTTGACCCTGAATGAGCAGGGTGCTTTGGGGGACTCTCTTCCTGAAGTATTTTTAAAGAGTTAATTCTTTTATACCTCTTGATCCTGTGATGCCGAGGGTATAGGTATTTCCTAAAATGACCTCCAGACATTTTTCCTATAGTACAAGTGCAGTCTTTGACTTCCTTTTTGTGTGAATCATTCCAGAAACCACATTCTTCTTCATACCAAATTTACGGATACTTCCTTTTTGGTCAAGTTGCGTAATTTTCACCTCATTTCACTCTGCTTTTTCTCCTGATTCTCAATATCCATATGATTAACAGCAACTAGAAATATCCATATGATAGTTTGACCATCAGGCTGCCTTGAAATTTCCTCTGTCAAATCATGTAGTCTGTCACCTTCAAATTCAGCATCATACAAAGTCTTCGGACTTGGGTAACATGTAGGCAGTTATTTTCCAGAATGTAATGTATATAATCTCTAGTCCAATAGAGTCCTTTTTCCAAACTGAAGCCTACTGAGCCTCTTCTTTATAGTATGCATTCCTATTAGCATTTTGGTCATCCTACCTCCCACAAGCATTTCCATCCATTTCTACTTATAGCATTCTAGAGATACGCCAGCCCACATCTCCAATCCTTTCCAAATTCCACTTGCAAATCAGCTCCAAAGACTTCTACAACACATGGTCAGATACAGTAACAACACAGACTCTACTCCAGTTACGACTTTTCTTAACTTGTCACTGGATAAAATATCCAACATCTTCAACTTAAATCAAGAGAGTTTCGTGATGGCTTATGGATTTTAGAGATTCAGGTTATTGCTGACTGGCACCAAGGCAGAAATGTCAGAATGGAGGAGAGTGACTCATTCTCTTGGCAGATACAGAGCAGAGAGTGAAGGGAAGAGACAGGAGCAGGAATACACCCTTCCAGGTTGTGACCCCAGTGACTTGTCTCACACCAAGCCCCACCTCCCAACAACAGGTTCGTGCATCATCTAACCAATGGATTGATCTACTGATGAATGTAGTGTTCCTGTGATTCAATCACTTTCCAAAACACCCATCTCCAAATACATGAGACATTTTGGGTACAGTTTAGGTCTGAACTATGACAATAATGTTTACAGATTATGCAGAGAGCTTTCACTTAGATATCACTGAATTTTCTAACCAAGCAGCAACTCTAATTTTATGATTTTCCATTCTGACTCCAAACAAAGGCTAAAGTAGTAAATTTTCTCCTCTTGTCTCTACCTCTCTGGTGCTATTCCTGTGTTCTGCTTCCTGACCACTATAAACTATGCAGATTTTCTCTGGTATGCTCTTCATTAATAATGTTCCTGCTTTGGAGTCAGCAAACTATGTAGTGACCTTTCTGAAACTGTGAGTCAAGTGAAACTGTTTTGCTTTAAATTGCTGATGTGAGGTATCTTGTCCCAAGTACAAGAAATATGCCTAATACTTGGTGTCTTGCTGAGAGTTGCAAAGCAGAAAATCAAAGAAGACAAATTTTGAACACAGAGTATATTTTCAATCCAGAATGCTTTCTCTGTACCATACCACCAATTTTTTTTTTTTTTTTTGTACCGTGGAATTCACAATCTTGTGCTTGCCAGGCAGGCGCTTATGCTGCTGAGTTAAATCACCAGCCCCCAAGGTAGGTTTTATTTTTTTTTTAATTTAAAAAATTTATTCATACCACCAAATTTTATGATTTATATATTTATTTATTTGAATTTTAATTGAAAATTTTGTGTATGAATGTGCATGCTTGAGATCAAACCTCAGGACTTGTTGTTGCTAAGCATACACTCTTCCCTCAGCTACAACTTCAGTTCTAAAATGTATGTATTTTAAAAAGGATAAAATATTTAAATACTAGTTCATTAGTATTTTAAAAAGGATAAAACATTTAAATATTAGTTCATTAGCTTTCAGTTTGTACCTTTCTTAATATGTGAAAAATCATGAGATCTGTTAATTCATTCTGAATTAAATTTGAATAAATATAATTTTAATTATTTAAAGTTTTGAGGTAGTAACTTACAATGGATTCTTTATGAATATGTAATAATATAATCATGACAATCATAGTAATATAATTTTGTCATGTCTTTCATTATTATATATGGAATATTTTTCCTTATATTTTAGTGCAAAAATTGAGAGGAGCAATGCTTCCTAAAATATGAGTACTTATTTAATTCCCAATGTACCCCCTAATTAAAGAGAGACATCCTTTCTATATGTAAGAGGTAAATAGCTGGTATATCTCTTAAGAGAAACATACAAAGATACTGAAATATGATAAGCAAATATATGAATCAAAATAAGTCAAATGTGTTGTATTGGGTGTTAAATATATACATTTAAATCAACTTTTTAATTTAACATAGACAATAGTTCATATTATACAATAATTTATACTTCTGTTTTTATACAATAATTTATACTTTTGTTTTTACAGATGAGCTAAGCATGGATTACAGCAGTTTACTAAATTATTCAAAACTGCATAAATATAATTGGACTTTGATTTTAGCCAGTGTCTGAATTGCTACAAAACTTGCACCATCTCAGGAGAGTTTTTTTCAAATATCAGGGCAACCTAACTCTAAAATAATCTTTATACTCATAAGAGACCACCAGTCTACTGGAACTGAAGATTGCAAAAGTTTCCACGTCTTGCAAAGGAGTTGACACTAATGAAAACTGCTAACCGAATTATGCAACATTATAGAAGAACATGTACATGGGAAAGAAAGGAAAAGAAAGATGTGGAAGCCACAATAAGAAAAGATGTAGGACATCTTTGTAAGAAGTGAAAATGGAAAATGCAGAAGGAAATGCATGAGAACATTGGTCGACTAAACTTTCAAAGTTTTCTGAACATATTTTATAAAAAACTAACTCAGTCATTGTTGAGTTTGGTGACTTAAGATTGACACTCATTTTGAGAAAAGACAAGATCTCCAGGAAGTTAAGCCCAAGATGCCACTGTTTTTATAAGGTCTCTCTTATCAAGAATTTCAGAGAAATATTAAATACAAATTAATGTCTGGAATCCTGGCAGTGAAAAAGACAATCAATATTACTATGTAATATAAAAATAATGGCTAATGACTTAGCTCAAAAGAAAAACAATAGTATGAAATACAAAGAATCCCAAATCTGAATTTAATTATTTAAAAGTATGATGGAAAACCTAGTATATTATATAAGTACCATAAATAAAGAATTGACTAGGTAAATTGTCAGTTCCTCAGATTTAAATATCTTTCTGCAAAGCAAGTCATGGTATTATCTTACTAATTAAAATGCAAAAAAATTTAGACATAAAAAATTATCCTTTGGCTTAGGAAATGACAATCTTCTTCAAAGCTTATATCTCAATTAGACACATATAAAAGTATTGATTAGATTTGTATTCATAATTGTAATATTGTAATTAAAGTATCAGAAAAAGACTATATTTAGATTTTGTGGATTTGAGAAAGAGCTCTGTTAGACAAAGAGTATTAATTGTGTAAGAATGTAACATATGTGGGGGTAGCTATGCATACAGTGGAACTAAGAGTTCTCAAATAAGTTTTTTATAAAATAAAATTGCTGGTTTCTCAAAATCACTTTATGTGAGATTGCATGCTGGAAAATATCATGATTTTGACCATTATGACAAAAAAATAAGAAGCAAATTCCATGATTATGTGAATTGTATTAAAAGCCCTCTAAATGAGGCAAAGTTATACATTGTATTCAAACAATTAATCTATTAGGTAATAATTTATTACAAATTCTAACATGGAGGAAGAAGAAAGAAATGTCAAATTTCCTTTACTTATTTGACCAAATTATCTATTGTTCACAGGAATACACAGAAGTCAATCAAAACCTATAAACTATAATTATAAAATTTGAATAGTTAGAAGGAATGAACTGTTTAGCAACAGAGCATATTTTAATAGTTGAAATCTAGACCCCTTTTAAGACTCCTTTAAATATTACTTTCAAAGAGAATTTTGCAAACACAGTAGATCAAAGTTATATACTTTTATATAAGCTTCTACATCTGGCGAGACATAAATCTTGTATTTTGCTGTATGCTCAATCTAGTACATACTTTATCAGTTCAACCAATATAAATTTGTATTGTATTTGAACTAATATAGCTACTGTAATAGGATAAACGAGCTATTTGATTCAGAATGAATTATTAACTGGACATTGAGGTAAATTGGGAAAATGAACCAAGATTGTATATGTTTTTGTTTGTGCCCAGTTACATTAATTTCGAATCCAAGGGAAACTTTTTAAAAAGCCCAGGTTACCCTTTCAAAAAAAAAAAAGAAAAAAACAGAAACTCAAACTTCATTTTTCAGTAAAGAAACATCATTTTTTACATTGGAGAAAAGAAGTCAAAGAGATCTTTTTTCTTTCTTGACATTTCTCCAAATGAAATCTTCAATGCCCTCTCCAGCTGAATGATACTCACTATGAAAACATCAGTTTCTTTCCATAAAGACTTTTACCGAAGATGATTTTTTTGATCTGTTTTACCTTTTTTCACCTTAATAATTCGTTTAATACAGCCATTGAAATGAAAGATGTTTTGAGAAAAATGAATATAAAAGCAAAACTTTCCAGTGAATTTGTTTTGAAATTCATATCAATGCCGTATTTCATGAGAAATTCTAGTGCTATTTTGAATTTTAGGAATTTAACTTAATATCAGTGTTTCTACTGAATATTACAATGGCTAGTCTATTTTAATCATTTAATATTTGTATGCAATCTTCTCCTGATAGAACATTGTTTGTAGGTGCTTCTATTAGTAATTTCAAGAAATCTGTATCTAATCTTATCACTCCCACACATGGAATACATATGGCCTTTGCTGGTCAAGAGCATTAAAATATTCCTTTCTCTGGAACTCTTAAAAATCATTTTGTAGCACATTTAGATACCAGTGAAAAATAACAACTGGTATGCTTGTTTCTTCCCTTTGTCTCTGAGCCTCTTAGTCTAAACATCTCTTTGTGTAGGTCAATTAATTTGGATACAGAACAATAGAAATGCAATGTTCCCTTCATCTGTTGTAGAGTTCTGAAGAGGAATCATTTGTAGTAGTCTGAGAAAGTTTAACACTTAGCAACAGCTGCAAAATGCATAGACCACAAACTGATAGTACTAAGAATACTCTTTCAGAGCAAAATGTTTCAACTGTTGAATATTCATATAAAACTGAATCACTGCAATAGCCTATACCATACAAAAAAATTAACTCAAAATTAATCAAAATGGGCCAGAGACTTAAGACTCCTAAACCAAGTATTTTCAAGAAGATCTTGTGTTACGCAAAGATTTCTAGGATATGTGAAAAATGGTATCTGTCAAAAATAAAAATGGGGACCGGAGCGGCGCCAGCACGGACCACGACACAAGTGAACTGCTTTCCGGCACCCCCCCTTGGGACCCCAGGAGGAGAACAAGAATGGCTCCTTCCGGGGCCCAGCCTGCTGGGCCAGAGGGCACCGGTGAGCGGGCTTGGAATCAGGGACAAAAACTCCCCCCCCCCACCCCCTCGTCAGCAACATGCAGTTTTGGAGGTCTGGCTAAACTGATAGCAGCCAGGGAATGTTAAGCAATTATTTGCTAGTATTTTTTCGTAGATTTTGCAGGCCTCTGGTCAGCAACCTGAGCATCGCTCTGGAAGGTGACAGTAGGCAGTGTAGCAAGTATGGGGGATTCTCTTCTGTTTTTGCCTTCGAGGTCCAATATGGCTCTCTGTTTTGCTTTACTCTGATCGTTATTATTATTATTAATATTTTCCTTTATTTTCTTCTGTGTTTATTGGTTTTATTCTGTTTAGTTTTTGGGTTCCATCTACTATACCTATTGGAAAGGTCAGCTATTCTGAAGACAAGATACAGTATAATGGCCATTGTTTTCACATTATCTCTCTTTGAAGTTCTGTAGCAGTTCTGCTGCTTTGTCTTGACTGACTTTGTTTTGTTATGCTCTGTTTTGTTCTATTGGATTTTACTATCTTTAAAATAAAAAAAAATAAAAAATAAATAAAAATGACAAAATTGACCTAATTAAAACTAAAAACTTTCATTTTAATGTTACTGTAAAAGAATTCAAAGTAAATTTGACATAATGAGAAAATATTTTCATATATCTCATAAAAGGTTTTTATAAAGAATATATAAAAATGAATTAATGCTTAATACAATTTATTATAAATCTAATGATGCTGTATTTAAAAAATTGGAAAGTGTTTTAAACAGATACTTTTCTCAAAAAACACAAATGCTCAAAAAGACCTATGAAAATATGCTCAGTCTCATGAACTACAGAAGAAATTTAGGTACTAACTACAATATGGCAACTTTATTTGCCATGTAGTTTTTCTGTATGATAGAATATTGCATTCCAACAGAAATAAGTTGACTATTGATCTATAAAAAACAATGAATCTTAAAACAATTTTGCTGAGTAAAAGAATAAGAATACTTACCCTATGATTTCTTTTACACAAGATTTTGCACCACACAAACTAATCCATAAAGATGAAGGGGTTCAGTAGTCCTAGAAATAGAGTAGTAGACAGATGCAAGGGATTTTTAGGGGCAAAGGAAACTTTAGAGGACAGTGGTTATGCCCACTACCATTATTACGATGGCAAGCAACTTTTAGACACTTGAAGTATGTGCTTCAACTATTATTTTTTTCATGAAATAAAGCAAATTAAACAGAAACTCATTCCTGTACAAACAGATATAAAGAAAAACCTTTCACCTTTTCAGCAAGGTGAGGTGTGTGCTTTACTTTCGTACGTTCCAGGTCATGAATGGAATCCAGCAAAGCATCATCATTCATCAAAACCAACCTGTCATAAATAAGATTCTGTCATCAAAGCTACAACACATCTTGGAAAGTTGATTGTTGATCAAGACTTCCTAGAGATTCAGTATTGCAAGATATTTTACCATTACTGAAAGGACTTTGATCGAAATATAAATGGGACATAGTAGAACTGAGTCTCAATGAACTAACTATATAACAACTAATTTTTAGTATAAAGAATTATCACTATTTAAAAATAGTTAAAATGAAATAGAAAATAACAAGTTGTACCCCAATTCCTCTTTTAGTGGGCTTGGATTCTGTAGCAGTAACTCCCAGAACAACCTGATATACAAATGTCATCAGTCCCATTCCCACCAGCTTGAAGAGATAAAAGTTACACTAAACCTGTGTTTTGTGTCTAGAGTGGTCTAAAGGGATTTCAATGCGATGTCACGCAATTTCTACGGTGTGTTGAAATTTAACTGATGCCACCAAAACCTGTCGTCTTCACTCTAAGGTGCCAGTGTCTCTCAAAGCCAGCTTTCTTCTCGAGCACAAAGCAATTTCCTCCAGATGTGTGTGGCAGCAGCGCTTGATTCACTTCACTTTCATTCAGTTTGTCAGGGGAAAAGCTGTCTTTTTTTGAGCCATGATATATGACAGATATTCAAGTGGATAGAATGAGATTGGCTGTACAGAATTTGAGATGATCTCAATAAAGACACTACCGATGACAGGAAAAATAAACCTCAAATTACTAGTGGCTCAACAATTTAGTCAAATACAACATTATGCCAGGATAACATATTACATTAAACAAAAGAAACTGAATTCTAGCTCCAGAGAATTACATGGAATAGCTTTTATTATTTCTGAAAAGCATTATCACAGTACCATTTCGAACTGGTCAAAATTTTGATTAATATTCACTTACTGATGCCTCCAAAGATAGGAGTTACTGTTTGGCAAACAAAAACTTATTAATTTTTGTTTTTAGTGTTATGTTATAATGCTTCAATATTATCAAGAAATATGAAGTCAAGCAGGGCGTGGTGGCACACGCCTTTAATCCCAGCACGCTGGAGGCTGAGACAGGAGGATCGTTGTGAGTTTGAGACCAACCTGGGCTATAAAGTGAGTTCAAAGTCAGCCTGAACTGCATAGTGAGACCCTGTCTCAAAAAATAGGATGGGGAATTTAGTTCAGTGGTGTAAGCGCCTGCCTGGCAGATGCGAGGTTGTGAGTTCAACTCCTGGTACCAATAAAAAAAAAAAAAATGAAGTTATATAAATGAAGAGTGCCGTGGTTTGGATCTTAAAATATCCCCTAAAGGTCTGTATGCTAAAGCTTGTTTCACAGCCTCAAGTGCTACCAGGAGGTGACAGAACTTCTAGGTTAGGAGGTAAGACTGGCAGAGGAAGGCAAGTCATGGGAGATGGGTCCTTGAATGTTACATTGAATCGTCTGTGCCTCCTTTTCCATTCTTTGCTTTTTGGCCACCATGAATTGAATAATTTACCTGTGGTATGTGCTCCTAAGCGATGTGCTGCAGGAGCACAGCTCTAAAATAAAAGGCGAAAGCAGCCGTAAACTGAAACCTTTGAGAGCACTAATGAAAATGAAACTGTCATTATTAGTTGTTTATCTCAGGTATTTGTTGCAGTGATGGGAACCCAAATAATGCAATTAATACCAGGAGGAAGGGTCATTACTGTGACTTGACTTGATGGTACAGTGCAGAAGCTTGGAGAAGTTTTGGAAAAGATTGGAGGATCAAGCTAGAGAAAACTTAGAAATGCTATAAGTGGAGCTTAATTCTACTGTGAGTTCAGAAGACCACAAAGCTGATAAAAATATGAACTATGAATTCTGCATAATGAGGCTGCAGATGAAAATTAGGACTCTATCTGCAGTTAGAATAGTGGCCACACCTATTACATTCTGGCAAAGAACTTTTCTACATTTTTTCCTTGCCCTGAGAATTTATATGAAGCTGAGTTTAAAGGTGAAGGACTAATTAACTAGGCAGAGTAAATTTTAAGGCACTCAATTTTCAGCCAGTGACACCATATTGTCAGCTGCTTTTGACTAAATTTACAGTCAGAATCAGAAGTAAGAAACAGAGTGAAAAGATATGAAAAACTTGAAATTTGGACAGAAGAGAATTACACTTAAAAGTGTGGCCAAAGAGGGTGTGGTTGTGAAAGACAAGGGTGCCACTGTAAAGAAACCAACTGCTTTGCACTTGGAAAAATGCTTAGACAGCACCTCAGGACCATACAAGAATCCACCTGTTTCATGCTCACATATTTTAATAAGTGATGAGAGACCTGGAGCACCCTGATGGCAAATGACTGTCTAGGGAGTAGTTTACTAGAATTTATTTTGCATGATTCACTTGCTGTGGTGCTCAGAGGCTGCTACAGTCATGATTCAAGTGCGCTCATGTACAGCTCAGTCCAGTGGAAGACTTTGATATCATCTATGTGACTCTGGTCTTGTAGACACACAGTAGGTAAGTATGGTGGGGTCATATTTCCTGGGAGAAAAGGAAGCCTGGAAGGCCAGTCAGTGGGGGGCAGGTTGAAAGTTCCTGCAAACAGTCCTTTATAGAGTGACATGTGAGGCTGCAAGTGAAGCTCACGCTGCAGTAGAGGCCTAAGGAAATTGGAAATGCCAGGATCTTACAATGCTAAACGAAAGTACTGGGAGCAAACGAAGTCATTTTAAGGGAATAATCAGGTGTGCTGCAGCCAATGAAGTCATACAAGTAAGGCTTCCCGAGCACTTGGGAGCCTGTACTCTGCCACTGTATGCTTAGATACTGGACGTGGAATTACAGTTTACTGTTTGCCGTGCTAGCTTCCTTGATTGCTTTGGTGTCATTTAGCCCCTGCAATATTGTCTTCCTCTTTTGGAATGGGAGTGCTTTCCCTGTATAAATTGTCTGTTGAAAATACTTTTTTCAACCAGAGACACACAGAGTTTGACTTGGGTGTCAGATAAAACTTTGAACTTGGGCTTTTCTTCAGGGCTGGTGCAGTGAAGATTTGGGGGACTCATCGAGAAGAACCAAGCACGTATTGGAGTATGAGATGCACATGAGCCTGTGCGGGTCAGGGCTCACTGCTGTGAGCTACATCTGAAATTTTCCAAAACTGCTCATATGCTAAAGGTTTGATTCCAAGGTATGGCACCGTATCGCAAGATGATGAAAGCTTTAGAAGGTGAAGCACTATAGATGGGAGTTAATCAGTGAAGGTGTGCATTTGAAGGGAATGCTAGGGTCACATCCTTGCCTTTTTTTGTTTCTCAGAATCCATGAGGTGAGCGACTTTCTCTACCATATGCTTCTGTCTCGATTGACTGCCCCATAATAGGCTGAAGGTCCACACACTGAAACCACTGACGCTGAGTCAGAATACTGTGAGGGTGTCTTCCTTGTAAGTAGCTGACCTCGGGAATCTGTCACAGTAATGAAGCTAAAAAGCATAAGTATAAAAAAAAGCAAACAAATAAAAAAAAAAATAAAACCCCTCACATCTTTCCTTCTCTTGAGTCAATTTTTAACAATTTTCATCTTAGATCTTTATATATTATTTTTATACCTAGCTTTGAAATGTTAAAAAAAGTACCAAATGAAGAATAGAAAATATTTATAAATGTAATTTTAGATAGTTCTACATGAAATAGCTTACAATAAAATGACTATATCAGGAGTTACACAAGGTGATTGCATGTTTACATTAGATATTTCCTTTTATTTGCCTAGTCGTGGATGGTTTCTTTTAAAATGTTTACATGAAACTTTTGATATTCTCCCTGGGAAGTTCTTCATTTTAATAAAAAGCAGTTATGTAATATTAGACCTTCAAAATGCAAACTGTGTCTCTCTTAGCACATGTAATGGCAAAATCGGCCTCCTCCTGACCTGTCTACATCTTTTCAATATGCTATCAAGTCAACATCCTTACCTCCAATCTCCCTGTCAAACTATAAACTTTTTTTTTTTTTTTTTTTTTGCGGCACCGGGAATTGAACTCACAACCTCGCACCTGCCAGGGCAGGCGCTTAAGGCACTAAGCCAAACTCCTGGCCCTGGTTTTTTGAGGCAGGGTCACACTATGTAGCTCAGGCCGGCCTTGCGCTCACGTTGTAGCCCAAGCGGGCCTCGAACTCACAACACTCCTCCTACCTCAGCCTCCCGAGTGCTGGGATTAAAGGCGTGCGCCACCACGCCCGGCTCAAACTATAAACTTATAAATTAACTTTCTTCTGAATACCTCCCACAGAATGATTAATAGATGTATTTGTTTCTTATTGCTGCCAAAGAAAATTATCACAAATTTGCTGGCTTAAACCTTATGAATGTAGACAAGAAGTCCATCACAGCTCCTGACTGTGAAGCCAAGGTGTGAACAGGGCAGAGTTCACTTTTAAATGAGCTGTAGGTGAGTTTTGTTCTTCTCCAGCTTCCGGAGACATTCCCTAACTACTCATCCCTTTCTGCATTTTCCCAGCCAGCATTATCAGGCTGAACTCTGCCTTCTCTCTTCTGCCTCTCACTCCTGCTTTCAGAGAATCTGCAGTTCATTGGACCCATCTGAATAACACAGTATAATCCTCCCCCCTTTAAGGTTCAGTTCTTGGCATACTGATTTGCACCTGCAACCTTAATTTCTCTTTGCCATGTGAGGTACCATAGTCATAGATTCCACAAATCAGGATATGGGCAGTTTAGGTCATCATTATTTTGCCATCACAGTAGGTCATCGTTGTATACATTGTATACACAAAATACTCCCTGTTTCTTGTCATACTTCAGTTTCGTCTACATTTTTCTCTATCCGAGTAATTATTACTTTCAAGACAATGCTCGGAATAACTTCTATGTTCTTCTCACTCACTCTCTTCTTCCAATTCATTAGCAGTCCCTATAGTCTTTGACATCCCTTCACACACACACACACACACACACACACACACACACACAAATTCCAACAATGTTCCTTATTCCATGATCACATAGACTGTACCTGGATTGTTTTACCTATAGTGTCACAGTAACCTTCAAACCAACCTTCCATTCTTAATTGGTTAACTGAAAGTAAAACCTTGAACATATTTACATTAATAAACAATATTGCAAACAGTATTTATATTAATCACCTACTTAATTTTTCACAAAATCCACTGTGCTTAGGAAAAACATTTGAACTCTATATTTTGATCCGTGTAGCCCCAAGATTTGGTCTTGGCTACTTCCTCCTTTCTTGAATTTTTCCAAACAGAAGTTTCCATTTTTTTTTCTTCTCCTTGTTCATTTTAAGTTCTTCAGTGCAATTCTGACTCTACTTGGAGTTACAGCATACTGTCTAAAGTTGAGACCTTGATCCTTCACAAGGCTTATCTGGATTCAGACACCAGCTGCAAGCTCCAGGGTTCCATAACCATTTGCACTTCTGACTAATTGGCTACAGATTCTGTGATTTCCACTGTTCTATTAGATTGGATAATTTGTTAGAACCTTCAGAGAACTCAGGAAATCTCCATACTTAAATTGAAATTTTATTATAAACAATGCAAATTAGGACCAGTCAAATGAAGAGATATATAGAGGAAGGTTTGGTAGGATTCCAAATGTGGGATCTCCATGTTCTCAAAACATGTCACCTTTCTAACGTGGTAAAGGGTATCACCAACCAGTAAGCTCATAGAAAGTTACTGTTCAGATATTTTATTGGCATTTCATTGCATAAGCATTGTTGATTAATTCACTGTATAGTGATTTAATTCCAGTCCTCCTCCCTTCTTGGGGTAGACTGATTGTATAAATTGCTAATTTCTTTTTATTTAAATATTTGCATTATATTACTATTCCTAGAATATACATACTTTTTATTTTTTTAAAATCATCATTAGTTTCTCTTCATCTGTGTATTGTTAGAAACATTAAAATAATTGAGCATGAGTGACAATCAACATAGTAGAAATTCTGAGTCTTGTTTATAATTTAAATTTGGGAATGGGTTATCTCATTTACTTGTAGGCTTGCTGCTATATATAGTCAGTTTGTCATGAGGCTTGCTTTGTAATTTTTGTTCCAACCAAATTGTTGTAGAAGAAGCAATTCGTGCATACTGAACTTAGCAGTTTCTTAATGTGCATTTTCTTTTGACATAAAATCTTTATTGAAATGAAGTAGCCAATAAGGAAGACCCAAAATGTGTGTCTCTTCATGTATATGTACATGCATCCTCATACATTCAAAACATAACCTGTTAATCATGTATGAGCCACACCATCCATCTTTGATGTTACAACATCTCTTCTGATTTCAGAAAATCTTTCTTCTAAAATTCCACAGTAATTTCCAAACTTTGCTCTGCAGTTTTTCTAGTGTGTACCTCAGCTAACTCCTTCTTTTTCAAGGTAAATTTTTATAAGATTATGTATTTCTCAAGAATTTGAGGTATATAGCTGCTACTGTTTTATTAGATCATTATTTTTCTACATGTCCCAATGAAATTTTGATTGTATACTCCTCTAAACATATTTTCCCATAAAATGTCTCTATTGTTTTTGGGGACTATGGTGATTTTTAAGAATGTGCATGTCCTATTAAAGCAGAAATGTTTGTCTTCCTAAGTAGCTTTCTCTATAACACTTCTCAGTCTGACTCAGGTTTTTATTTCATATTATAGTTAATAATAACATAGTATCTTACAATTGAAATATACATTAATATATATTAATAATATTAAAGAAATGTTACTAAAGTTTGCCTCCATAGCTGTCATTAGCAACCACCCATAAGCAAATTATTTGTTTTACAGTGGTAAAAACCTACTGATTACTCTGATTTATCCATTTATTTACTTCAACATTGTGTAGGGTTGCTAAGGCCTCATATCATGTTTCCATCACTTTGATGATTGTGATTTTCATATATGAGTTTGGGGTGACACCAACATTGAGAAATAGCAAGATTTAGTCAAAATATGTTATAGGCGTTGTTCATTTAATGACTGAGTTATGTTCCTGAAACTAGGTCATTAAATGAGTTGATTGCTAAATAAGGATTGTATTCAGTGCAGGCAGTACAATATACAGATGAAAGAAGAGATCAAAGCAAATCAAATTTGATGACTTTGCTTTTATTTGTATAACTGTCACATACAGCACTATAGTGTATAACAGAATATAAAATTACAGTATTATACTGTACAGTACAATCAGCAAAACTACAGTACTGTGTGGACAAGGT